>SJYQ01000114.1:89691-117060 GCA_006410935.1 Redunca redunca | reverse complement strand
ATTATTTGGCTAAGTAGTGAGAGAACACACATGAAGCAAGTAGATATCTAGTTCAAGATAAGATGCTATGCAAGCCCACAGGATATAGTAATCAGATTTGCTCAGGAACTCCAAAAACACCTCATATGTTCTTCAAGAATAACTTTAATTTGGTTTAACCAACTACTTACAGCCATAGCATGTGGCATTTATAGCTAGAGCAATTGATATTTTGTTATGGTTTGCATAATTTTGAATTTGGTGATTTCAATACTAGTCTAGTTTCTAGGTACATTTTGTTTTCCTGAAAAATAAAAAAATAGGTGCTAGTCTTCTTGTCACAATAATGTAAAACTACTTAGAACACGGTAGGTCCATGAAATGAAGATACTTTCTAAGCACAGAAACTTTAGGATAAAAAATATCATTAGAAAATTAAGGAATTTAGGGACAATTCTTTCAGGTTAAGAACAGACTAGGACTCCCAAAACTATCAACATCAAAAAAAAGAAAAAGAAAAAAAAAATATTTCTTAAGGGTACATAAGGCTTTCATATAGCTATTTCATATAATTGTACGTACTTAATGTTCATCTTAATATAAAGATTCTCTAAAACAATTTTAAACCTTATTGTTTAAACGTTATTGGAAAATTGCTACTAACAATTCTACCAAGGGGCAGAGTTTCTCTTTTGTACAATGTCTATTATGTTTAAAGGTTGTTAGTCCCTAAGTCACGTCCGACTCTGTGACCCCAAGGACTGCAGCATGCCAGACTTCTCTGTCCTTCATTATCTCCAGGAATTTGCTCAAACTCATGTCCATTGAGTTGGTGATGCCATCCAAGCATCTCATCCTTTTTGCCCCCTTCTCCTCCTGCCTTCAGTCTTTCCCAGCATGATGGTCTTTTCCAATCAGTCAGCTCTTCACATCAAGTGGCCAAAGTATTGGAGCATCAGCTTTAGCATCAGTCTTTCCAGTGAATGCTTAGGGTTAATTTCCTTTAGGACTGACTGGTTTGATCTCCTTGCTGGACAAAGGACTTTAAAAAATATCATTATTGTGAAATATTTAGTGGACATTAAACTTAAAGAAATTCCGTAAGACTTAAGTCAAATAAAGAATAAAGACAATTTTAAATTCAATATCATCAATATCAATAAGCACAAATTAGGAAATTTTAGTTGATACAGGTTAGAATCTACACTGAAAATATTTATACAGCAACTAGAACAGTGTTTAAAAAAACCACAGGAAAGAAAATCAGAAACAATTTTTAAATATTTACTTTTTATTTTAGGAAAGCTTAGAAGTTGCATAAATATTAGCCTCCCTGTATACCTCACACTTCTCTTGTTGAAATTACCATTATATTTGTCACAACTAACGAACCATTATTATTAACTACAGTTGATATTTCATTCAAATTGCTTTAGTTTTTGCCTCCTGTGCTTTCTCTGTTCAATGACTGCATCCAGGGCATCACATTAGACTTAGTTTCCTCAGGCTTCTCTAGATTATGAGTTTCTTAGATTTTCCTTTTTTATTTGATTTTTTTGACAGTTTTGAAGAGTAGTCATCAAACATGCCATAGAATGTCCTTCAATTTGGGCTTGTTTTATGTTTTTCTCGTGGTTCCATTGTTTCTGGATTTGATAAGGAAGACCACAGATGTAAAATGCCATTTTCATCACATCATATCAAGGGTACATGTTATTAGCATGACTTTATCCCTTATGATATTAATTTTTTTCTCCTGGCAGATGTAGTATGTGTTAGTTTTTTGTTTTGCTTTGTTTCTCTCAAAACTTTTGAAAGTTTTCTTCTCTCTTTCCATAATATACTCATTAGTAGAAGTTACTAAAGCTAACTCTTGAATAACATGGGGATAGGAGCTGCAGGTCCTTAGTATAGTCAGAAATCTGTCTATAACTTACAGTTGGCCCTCTGTATTTGTGGTTCATCCATATTAGTAGTTCCTCCTTATCTGAGGTACTGCATCCAAGAATTCAACCAGCTTCAGATCTTGTAGTATCACAGTATTTATTATTGAAAAAAATCCACATATAATTGGAACTGTGCAGTTCACACCCATATTGATCTGGGTCACACATGATGAGTGAGACTTTATCCTCCACCTCCTTGAGGGGACATTAACTGCCTAATTTATTTGTAATTCTTCTGCATGGGGAATTGGTCTCCTCTCATTGTATCTTTTTATGTATTCATTTATTTATATCAGTCTGGAACATGGATGTTTATTTTATGCTTTGGGCTAAAATCCAAAGCTACCATATTTATTTTATTGCTCAAATTGTTCCAGTTGAGAACCATTCAGAGTTTTTTTCAGTTGGTTCCTGTGACCCTTTGACACATTCCCACTATTATTTATTTATTTTCTGAGTATTGTTTTATATTTTGGCATGACAAAACACCAAATAACTCATCTTGCATCTTCCATGTCTCCATATTCCCTTTGTTCAACTGGGATAAGTTTTCAGAATCATCTCCTTGTGAATCCTTTTACCCTAGAGATTAGGAATTCGTTAAGATGCTGGATGGGTTTCAAGTTGACTGTTATCCCTATTGCCCAACTAGCACTACAAAGAATCATTCTCATATTCTCACTAGGAGAAATTGGTGGGTTCTTGGAGTGAAAGTATGAATAACCGTGGGGGCCCTCTTTTGACTGTAAATCCCCAAGAGTTCTTCACTTTCAAGCTAAACTGCACTAGCCTCCAGCAGTTCCTCAAGACTACCATTTAGATGTCCCCACCAGATTAAGGATTCTTGTATGTCCTTTGACAGGTAAGCGCATCTCTGGAGCTCAGTCTTTCTGGATGTGACTGTTTTTCTAAATTTGGTGGTTTCAGCTTGCCTTGTGACCTTTGTTCAGCGATGGGTCAAAAAATGATTTTTAATTTGAGTTCTTGAGTTCTTAAGTTAATTCTTGAGTTCTTAACTCCAAGAATGGAGTTAAGAATTTCNACCACAACAATATGTATAGTAATATTATTTAACTAGATCTTAATAGTAAAAGGAGAAAATAATAAATTAATGCAGTATATTTATAAACAAACATTTTCATAAAACTTGAAACTATTTGTTGACTTCATCATACCTACCACTAATTTTATTCATTTTATAACAATAATTTTCCACAAACTGTTGATATTTATAGAGTAATATATAGTTAGAAAAATTATTCTGACAAAAGAGTGTATCTGTTACTTTAATTTTTAAAATAAACATGATTTAAACTTTCCAATTAAAAATAATTTATAAGTTTTTGACACAATCAAAACTTCTCATTTACAAATTTGGAATTCAAGCCAAGTAGTTTCCAATCACTGGATCCTGAAGTATTTGCACCCAACATTAAAGACAGAGCATAGTAACACATGCACAGTTAGTACAACTATGTGTGTGTGCATGCTAAATCACTTCAGTTGGGTCCAACTCTTTGTGGCCCTATGGACTGTAGCCCGCCAGGCTGCTCTGCCCATGGGATTCTCCAGGCAAAAATACTGGAGTGGGTTGCCATGCCCTACTTCCAGGGGATCAAATCTGTGTCTCGTAAGTCTCCTGCATTGGCAAGCGTTTCTTTACCAGTAGCACCGCCTGGGAAGCCCTAATACAGCTATAATTTCCCCTAACTATCTAGCAGTGTTTTAAAATGGAAACAGCTTATAATTCCTTTAAGACCACGGTCATTCCTTGCAACTCTGAAGTGAGAAAATTCAAATTCCTTGTAGGAAGACTTCCTCTGTTACAGAAACCATCAGGATGCGCAGCAAGGTTTCCATCCATTTTTGTCTTTCACCATTTTCCTTTCTGTTTTGTGGGAGATATATGCTTTAAAAAAGTAAGTAGTTGAATTTCATTGTGAAAAATTAATTCTTTAAAATAGATTATTTTTACTCCTTTGTTTTTTCATTTTCTGTGCTTTTCTGGGGAAAATGGATATGTATAAATATTTTCAACCAGGCTGTTTTGGTTTTACCCAGTTTGGGGATTTTATAATTGATATTTTAATGCTGAGTTTATGCCCTGAGGTAATTTCATGAAGAGTACAATTTCTGAAAATAAACTGAATCAATAGGTTATAAGTTGTAATTTTTAATTTTTTTGTGGTAAATGTTCCTGCAGCTTCAGACCTCGCATCTTGAAAGATTTCATATTAGAATATGAAGCAACAGAGTAAAGGTGAAATGAGAATTAGAAAGATTCAAAACCTATCAGTTTATAAACGAGTGAAATATGAATTAAGAATAATACACTGCTTGTGTTGAATGAGTATCTAAACATCAGCATTTGTGGCCTCAAAAATAAATCAATTATTTTAAATAAAGCCTTTCTTTTTAAAAGGAGCTAAAGGGAATAAAAAGAATCTTTCACTCATCGAGAAGGAAATGAATCCTTTGGGAAACTTTGCATGGAGGCTTGATGGAGTATAAGAGACAATCAGAGCCCAAAGCAGCTGGCTTCTTAAACTTATTTAAAATATTTCCTTTGCATTTTTTTTTATTTTAAAGCTTTCAAGTTTTAATCATTACCATATGGGATTTTAAAAAAATTGTTAAGAAATTTTTGTTCACAATAATCATAAGTAGTCTGATTTAAACTAGAGCAGAGAATGAGAGATGATGGGTTGTGCATGAATTCACTTTTAAAGACAAATGCTTAATAGAAGGATACATTTAATATTGTATGTGAAATCAGTTGTTACTGACAAGAAACGCTAGACATTTCAAGTTCAAATGGACAATGTTAGCATGTGGATTCAGTTATCATCCATGGATTTATCTTTTTTTAATGTTATTAGACAATTAACAACATATCAGGGAAGATATTTCCTTAAGTGTACCATCTTTGTCCATATAGTCAAAGGTACATCTAGTCAAAGCTATGGTTTTTCCAGTAGTCACATATGGATGTGAGAGTTAAACCATAAAGAAAGATGAACACGGAAGAACTGATGCTTTTGAACTGTGGTGTTGGAGAAGCCTCTTGAGAGTCCCTTGGACTACAAGGAGATCAAATCAGTTAATCCTAAAAGAAATCAGTCCTGAATATTCGTTGGAAGGACTGACGCTGAAGCTGAAGCTCCAATACTTTGGCCAACTGATGCAAAAAACTGATTCATTGGAAAAGACCCTGATACTGGGAAAGATTGAAGGTGGGAGGACAATGTGACGACAGATGATGAGATGGTTGGATGGCATCACCAATTTGAAAGACATGAGTTTGAGCAAGCTCTGGGAATTGGTGATGGACAGGGAAGCCTGGCGTGCTGCAGTACATGGGATCACAAAGAGTCAGACATTACTGAGCGACTGAACTGAACCATCTTTGTAAAGGAACTTCTAAAAAGCTTTGTGTAAATAATGTGATATTGTTCTCACATAATAGTTAATATAATTTTTTTAAAGGAAAGGTAAAGGACCTTGGGCTTTCCCAAGTAGTACCTTTGGTGAAGAATCCACCTGTCCAATGCAAGAGATGTAAGAGACTGGGGTTCAATTCCTGGGTCAAGATGATCCCCTAGAGAAGGAAATGGAAACCTATTCAAGTATTATTGCTTGGAAAATCTCTTGGACAGAGGAGCCTGGGGGCCAACAGTCTAAGGGATTGCAAAGAGCCAGACATGACGGAGCATGCAGGCACCCATGCTAAAGGACCTTAACAAGCAAACACCACACATACATTTTCTTGCCCTGTACATTGAAAACACACAGAAATTGTGAGATTTCAGAAGCAAAGAGCCCATTTAACTCTCAATACAAAAGACATTTCCCTCTATAAAGAGGTCAGATGTCATGGGGAAAATGAAGGATTTCATAGATAAGACAAGGAAAGTTCAGAGTCAATGTGGAACACTTTTAAGGGGAAAAAAAAAAAGTTTCTTTTAAGGAAGAATGCCAGGTAACAAAAACAAAGAGAATAGTGAGAACTACCTCCCTAGCTAAACAATAGATGCAGACTTGACCAACAATGAGTGTGAAAGCCACTGGGTGAATGGTTATCAGAGAAGGATTGAATCAGAAAATATGTTTTTAAAATAGGGAGGTCTGACTGTCTGTATCTTAGTCAAGTGGTTAAAGTTGGCACTGCCATGGAGAGATGGCCTCACTTGATATCCCTCCCAAGAGTACCTCATAATCTTTGTGGGGTGAAATGGCTTTCATTAAATTTCACCTGAGTTTTATCCTAAAAAAGTGGTCAGAATAATTTGGGCTATAGGATGATCTGCAGGACAGTTTGACTAGACCATTCAAATAAGTGTGGAGCTTTCCTGACAGCTCAGTTGTTAAGAATCCACCTGCCAATGGAGGAGATGCTGGAGACTTGGGTTCAAACCTTGGGTCAGGAAGATCCACTGGAGAAAGAAATGGCAACCCACTTCAGAATTCTTGCCTGGAGACTCCCATGGACAGAGAAGCCTGGTGAGTTATAGTCCATGGGGTCACAAAGTGTCAGCCAAAACTAAGCATGTAAATACAATGAAGAGATAAAGGAGGTGACTTAAGACAGATAGCAGCCAAATGTACTATGTAAACCTTGGCTCATCCTTAAATTGAAACAACCACTCCCTATAAAGGATATCTTGGGAACGACTGAGGACATTTGAGAATGATCAGTGTTTGGTCAATGCCATTAAATTAGTATTGGTTTTCTTAGGTAGGATTGATATGGCTTTGTAGGAAAATGACCTTGCTTTAGTTAAAGAAACTGAGAAACTACTTATATGCATTTATTTTTTCTTTTGTAAACATTCATTTCATTTTATTTTGAGAGAGTTTAGGTCTATAGAATAGTTGATAAATAACACAATAAAACACTTAAACAGTTTTATCAGTTCATAAAACCTTGTCACATTTGCTCCCATCTTTTGGTCTTTCTCTTTCTTTCCCTTTACTTTATTCCCTGTCTTTCTTGCTTGCTCTTTAGTTTTCTTTCTTTCTCTCTTTTTTTCTTCCCCTCTTACCGTCCTCATGCCCCTTCCTCCCTTTCTCCCCATCACCTCTCTGCTAAAAGGCAGTACAATTTTATTTCATGAAAGCATAGGGGAAGGGGAGACAATTGAAGAGAGGTTTGTTGATAAATATTTTAATTGAATCAGATAATGCATATGCTTTCTAAGGAATCAAAGAATGTAGATTGTTAAAATTATTATTACAATAATGATATCTGAATCATCACTGACAACTTTATTCAGAAATTGAGACCAGCAGAAAAAAATTGGAATTTTAATAAAAAAATCTTGAGAATCTACTATATGCAAAAACAGAAATTATGTTATGAAAGGAATGATGTGCAGCTAATGTTTCTTATATAATATATTTAATATGTGCTTTGGAAATAAAAAATGAATGAATACTCAATATTTTGTGCTCTACTTATCAGATAAAACCAGAAAAGAGTCTGAATAAGTACTTTACATTTAGTTATCCTAAAAATGATCAATAATATTTTAAAGTGGAACTATTATACAAATTGGACATATTTGGTTCAGATATTTTCCAAAATATAAGTACCTACAAATAGTCATAACTTTCACCAAGATATACAAGCAATGAACCAAAATAACCAAATCTGGTACTTTGTTAGAAAAGTGTATATGACACAGAAACCCACCTTAGAGTCAGTCTTTTTTTGATATTCAGAACATAGATCTCTCACTTATTATTTGTTGATCACTGCAATTTACCTATACCTCTCAGTCTTAATTCCCTCTTCTATGAAAAAGAATAATACTTCTAAATTTCTAAGCACAGTGTATCATATAAAAAGTACTCCATGTTATTTATATTATTGTTGCATTCCTTATTGAAAAGCAATCTTTAATCATTAGATCCAAAATATAAATAAGAAGAGTTTTAAAGGAGGTGATATAAAGCTTGTCACAATATGAATCACTTTATATAAAAACTATTAGTAATTACCTATATATGCAGCACTGGTTTCTTATAAAAATATATATTCTTCAATGGATAGAGGTATAAAGGCATAAATAAAACTTTCTCTAGGTTTCTTTCTGTTTTTATTGCCAAGGAAGAGAAGAGACAAAGGTTGAAAAGTGAAAGTGTGGAACAAGAGTGGTCATTCTAACTATAGACAGAAAGTTTATACTGGGCTCCAGCCGAGAGGGGTTATACCTACTAACAATCACCTTTTCAAGTGTCAGGAGACAAAAACTTCCCTAGGCTCCTTATGGTCTTTAAAGCCATTTCAGAATCTTTCACCAGATTACTACTATTTGCTTATGTTACAATAGTGAATATGCAAAAAGAAAAACAAGCTTTTGTTGGAGTGACTTTATTTTATAACCTTCAAATTAGTTCAATATTGTATTTTTCTTATTTAATAATATTTAGAGAAGCTTATGTCCTCATATTTAGATTCTTTCTACTTGTGTAGAAAAATTAGTACAGATAAACATAAGTTGAGCTGGACTCAAGGATGTTCTTTCATGTCCTCTATAATCAGCAATAATTTGTTTACTATGACCATGCACCTTTTTCTTAAGTTTTCAGAATTACTACACAGAATCTGCTATTATAGTACTGTTTCCATTCATTGTAAAAATGTTAATTGATTTATACTTTACAATATTCATGATATTTTTCTCACTCCCCTCAGGATGCCAGAAAAAGGGAAGCCTGGCATTTTGCAGTCGATGGGATCGCAAAGAGTAGGACACAACTTAGCGACTGAACAAGCTCATTGGATCCCGTGGAACCAGTGACTTGATCAGTGGAGCTTTAGTGGAAAGAACAGTGAGCCAGTTTTCCATAAGGTCTCTTCTTTTTGTTCAGATTGATATAGGTCCAAATTCAGAACAGAATAATCATGTCTATCCAATCCTAAAACCTTTATTTTTTAATATGTTTATATTTCTGAAATCAGATAATGTATAATGTCAAATAAACTCACTAGCCATTTTCTTTTCTTTTTTTTTTCCTAAAAGGCTCTTTTAAAATAAATGAACATCATGCAATTGATGTTTTCTGCGTATCAGGAACTATGGCTTGTAGGTTTTTATGGTTACTAGTTAAATAATCTTGTCATAGGAGATACTTTAGAGAAGTAATTGCTTTCTATCTTAGAGAATTTATTGGCTTTCATCTTCTAGTTAGTCATACCCAAGGTACCCTTCTGAATAATCCAAGATTGCTTTTTACCCTAGGTTGCTGTCATTGTTGCCTCATGAACCTGTTTCCCCTGAGCAGACAAGTAGGAAGAGGAGGCCAGATGATTGACTGAAAGCAACTAAGTCTAGGCCAGCCAGCAGCCACTACCTGATAGGACATGATCTGCTCCCAAATGCTTTATACAAAGTTACCAACCGAACCAAAAATATCTTTTTTTCTTTTTTTGACTGAAGAGAAACTCTGTGGAAACAATCAGCATACAGCAGGGGGGAAAAGGAAGGAAAAAGACATGATAAAAAGAGGAGAATAGAGAGAAAATGAGATAGATATGGGAAAAGAGAGCCAAAAAGAACCAGATTCTGTCGGTCAGCACAGAAGCCTACTTCTGAAGAGGCAACTACAGATATGAATCCTGGGCCATTAGTCTGCTACTGGACTACCAGAGTGACATGTGCCCTGAGTGACATTCCAGTTCTTTCCAGTTCCTAACTAGCTGATTGTGCAGATGTTCTAAAGGATGCTCCTGTTTCTCATGACACCCTCTGAAAAAAAAGCTTCCTTCACTTTCTTATCTATCCCTAAGTTAGCTCCTATTACCTAGGCTGTCTAGTTATGACTACAGAGGAATAAAGTGAAAGTGTTAGTCACTCAGTCATATCCGACTCTTTGCGACATCATGGATTGTAGTCTACCAGGTTCCTCTGTCCATGGAATTCTCCAGGCAAGAACACCAAAGTAGGTTTCCAGTCCCTTCTCCAGGGGATCTTCCCCACACAGAGACTGAACCCAGGTCTCCTGCATTGCAGGCAGATTCTTTACCATCTGAGCCACCAGAGAAGCCCCACAAAGGTGAGAAAATAGTATTATTAACATACATAACTCAACTGAATTAAAGTGGGGAATCCCAATGTGTGCCCAAGAATTTTTAATCAGTCTTCATAACCCTAAACAAAAGGTTTTATTATTGTGATATATTCTGGCCAGAGCCCACAGAAGGACACTGGCTTGATTCTAGTGATGCTTTTCATCCACATACTTTGTTACCTGTAACTGACAACCAGGATTATAAAGTTTTGATTTTTCCTGGCTATGAAACCAGATGCCATTTGTCTGAGAATTTCAGGTTAAGTTCTTAGACAGAGAAAAATAGGAGATTAGATGCTTCTACATTTAAAGGCTGTTGTCGCATCAATCGGTATAGTGCAGGAGAGAAAAAGTTACTCCAGGGATTCAGAATGGGAGGAAATTTATGATTTTTCAGGTTTCACAACTATCAGAATGGCTGGGAGAATAATATTCAAGAAAGCCACTACTAATTTTCAACAAATTTGGAAGGACAAGTATTGCAAAGGAAAGGCCATCAGAGACTCCATCTACCTACAGCACCAAAAGGAGGAGAAGGATGCCTGAAGGTGCTAGAAAACCTCTCATCTGCCAACTGCCAAGACCCACATACCCACATAAAAGCTCTCACCAGAGAACAATGGCTTTCTCTCTCTTCAGTTTTCCTAACCTTCTGTGAGTATTGGCAGTCAAACTCACACTGTGCTGAAAAAGGATTCTGGGAAATATGCTTCCCAGATTTCTTCCTTCAAACCCAAGGGTGAATATAAAGGACAGGAGATGGGAGGATATTGACTTGACAGCAGACAATCCTACAAAGCAGCTAAGGAGCTTCCAGACTTCAGAGCTTAATAAGCGTTACAGGGCTCTCAAAGGTAGATAAGATTTCCTGAGATGACCAACTCATCAGTGGTCTTGAGCCTTTAGAAAGCTAATTATAGGCTTAGAGAGAAAATGCTTTTTCTCTTCCTAATAGAGGAGAAAGGTAAGTGCTTGATCCTTCCCCCACCCCACTACATCCACTTGAAGAGTGCTTACTGGAGGTGCACTTAACTGCATAAGCACCTCACACCCTGGCTCAATGCTTGCCAAGCAGTCACACCAGACAGGAAGTGCTGGGTCTGCCATTTAACTGAAGAAAGTGAAGTTAGAGAATTTATTAATTTAAAAAATGGTATGTTTGGCCCTCTTCCTTAACCCTTGGCATATGCCTGCTTCCCACCAGAATCTGAAGGCAGAATGTTGGTTGAGCAACAGCAGAGAGACTAGGGAAACCAGTGATAAGCAAAACATACACACAGCATTCACGTGGCAAAGATGAGTGAATTTCCCATGGGTCTGAATGGAGGTCATAGAGGTAAGCAGGCTGTGAGCCATTGTGAAAGAATTTTGCGTTGAAGGTAGCCTGTAGTGAGGGGATACCAGTAGTACAGAGTAATGGATAGATCTCTGGGAACAGAAGCTGAGGTTGTACCAATATATCAGGCAGAAAATACATTGCACATATCAGTGATGTGTGACCTGTTAGAAAACCTTCAGTTGATCATTTAAGATGCTCCACATAAAAGAGACCAGCAGTCAAATGATACACCATTTTGCCATTTTTCTCCTATTTCTTCTCCTTAGCTTCAATATATCAAAGAAAGAAGAGAAAAGCAGAAGACTGTGGAATGAAAAGAGAGTTAAATACAGCTTTTAAAGCCTTCCCCATTATGGGTCTCTTAGCCACATGTCAAACCTAAGCATAGGGAGAGGAAAAAGAGTTGAACTGAATGTGAAGTTTAGAATTAAATTTGAAGATCTTGGGTATTTAATATTTAAAATGCATTTAAATTAGGTGGCTCAGTGGGTAAAGAATCTGCCTGCAATGCAGGAGATGCGGGAGATAAGAATACAATCCCTGGGTCAGGAAGATCCCCTGGATGAAGGCATGGCAGCCCACTCCAGTATTCTTGCCTGGAGAATTCTATGATCAGAAGAGCCTAAAAGTAAGTAAAGGACGGGCTCATTAGATAAGTAAAGAGAGTGAGGGACCACTGAGAGTACATATTTGGAGGCAAAAAAAAATTTTGTTTACACTCCACTGTGCTCTGTGTCTTCAACAAAAATATCTATTCTTATTCTTTAACCATTTCTCTTCCTTTTTTGTACCTTCTATATATTTTTACACATTTGAGGCAAATTTTACATATAATAAATTTCCCACTGTAGGTGAATTTTAACAACTGTATATGATCATGTAACCTTCATCATAATTAAGTCACATATATTTTTAATACCCTAAATTTTTTCCTTGTGCCTCTCTGCAGCTTAGTGTCTGAACTGAGCCCATCACCTAATTTCTGATCTTTCTGTCACCTTTTCTAGACAATCATACATCTGTACTTAGAAAGAATATAGTATTTTATGTTTGACTTCACTTAGAAAATATTTTTAAGATTTATCTAAGTTGTTGTATGTAACCGTATTTCGTACCATTTTATTGTTGAGTATATCACAATTTGTTTATCCATTCACCAACTGAGGAACACTTGAGTTCTTTCCAGGGTTGTATTTTTAAGAATAAAGCTAGTGTGAACATTCATACACACAACTTTATGTGGACATAGGTTTGCATTTTTCTTGGGTGAGATTGTTGGGTCATGTTGCTAGTTACATCCTTGTTTTTGCATTTATAATTAATTAGAATACCTATCCCTATTGGTTTTACTCCCTCATAGTAGAAATCATTTACTTAACAAACAAATAATTATACAAAATTGCCCCCTAATTTATCTTAAAGTAATAGCTTTTTCAATTAATATTTTTTCCCTTTTTTCCCCCAAACTTTTGAAAAGTCCACAATTACTTAACCTACAGACATAGTGAAGTGTCTCCTTACTATTGTGATAACAGTGTCACATTTATTCTGATGAAGTCTATTAGCTAATAAAAGTAATTTATTATCGATTAAATGACCTCAGTGTTCAAAGTTATATTTTTATTTTTAGGGAGACAATCTACATTCATGCATTTTAAAACTCTATATAATGAGAACTGGGCATCAGAGAAATTTGTAGGCATCATCAAAACTTGTGGGACTCAGGAAGGCTCTCAGAGATTAGGACTAGACATTGTGACTCTGCTACAGTACATCTGAGCTGATGTGGCACACCCAGACTGAAAAGGGGATATTCTTAACTTTCTCTAAAGAAAATGCTCACACAAGTTTTGAGAAGTCCTACATATATCAACTTAAATTTTTTTAACAAGCCTGCAAGATATACACAGTTAATTCATTTCCAAACAGGCTAAAATATGAGGCAACTGAAATGAAGGAAGTAATGCATCACACAGCTCTTCCTCTTATCTGATTTCTACACTGAGAATGACACATGTTCAGACATGTGAATGGAAATCCAGGTAGCACCTTCATTACTGACTATGGCTAATTTGAACACATGGCTTAAGGATTGTTATTCATATGGACTTGCTAATAGTACTTCCCTGACAAAGACATGTCTACTCTCAGAAAAACACAGTTCTTTCCAGGCAAGGGTGGAACTTTTACTGCTAGACTTACCAAAAGGTCTAGAAAGCAGGTGAAAGCTCAGGCTCTTATTAGTAAGTTCCCAAAGAGAAAGCAGCAGAAAATCATCTAAGTTACACTCATCAGACCATTCACATCTCCCATGGAGAGGTGTAGGTAAGGAAGCTGAAAGCAACAAAGAGAGTTAGTTTCTACTTGGAAGCATAAAGCCAGAAGAAAGTGGATTCCCCATTCCTAATTTCTTCAGCTTTATATTTGTTTTACTTCTTATGACTGTGGCTAACCAAAAGTTTGGCTTTACCAGTTGGGGAGGAAGTCAGCTGCTTATTAGTGCAGTCCTGTAACTATTTCATCATACTGCTGTTATAATCCCAACTGTTGTTTCTGTGTGTGTACTCTTGGGTCCCACTATTGAATAAGTTTGATTTTGCTGCCGGATGGCTTGGAAATAGGTCAAAAGAGCACTTTTATTAAATTAACAACAAGGCCACTCTACCCTAGGCTGAACTTCTATTCCCTAATCTATTTCCCATCTCAAATTAAGTCTATCTATGCTGTTCAACACATTTTGAGAGGTCTATTTATTTACTATTTTACCAAATATGAACTGGGAGCCCATGGCAGGCACTGTTAGAGTACAAGACATTAAAAAGTAAATAAAACATCATTCCTGCCTTCTTGAAATGTGTATGTTGTAGGAGAAAAACAAAGCATACCTATAAAGATGTAAATGTACAGAATGTTAGGCTGTGATTAGTGGGACAAAAAGTGGGAAATGGGAGAGAGGGAGAAAATGGGAAAGTTACTAAATGATAAAGCATTCAAGGAAGATTTCTTTGATGGAGTGACATTTGCACAGAGACTTGAAGGAAGAAAGAAAGAGTACCCTGTGTTTGTCTGGGAAGGGTTCATTCATAGCAAAGGAAACAGAAAGTATAAAGGCCCAGAGTGAATGTCTGGAGGGGAGTGACAAAAAGGAGCTGAGAATGAAGAGGTGGAGAGAAGGCGAATCACACAGAGCTGTGCAGCCCACCTTGAAAGCTTCTGCTGTTACTTACAGTGAAGCTAAAATGGGAAGCTATTAGAAAGTTTGAACATATAAATGTCATAGTGAAACTTGCATTTTAAGTGAACTGTACTGACTTTGGTTTGGAGAAAAGGATGTGATGAGGTAAGTATAGGAATAGTTAGAGGTATGTGAGGGTTTTGGGGGCTTGGATCAAGATATTCATAGTAAGGGTGATGAAAAGTGGTATAATTTCTGGGTATATTTTAAAGATAAGTGAATAGAATATTCTAATACTCTGCTGTGGATGATGAAAAGGAGAGAAGAATTAAAATTCTAACCTAAGCAGTGAAGAAAGTGGCACTTCCATTTTCTACAACAGGGCATACTGCAAGAAGAGCAGGTTGAGTGATGGAGCTGATGGGGTGAAAATCAGATGCAATTTCAGAGATGCAGTACCTGATGTACCTGTTAGATAGCCAAGTCAATATTTTGAATAGATAATAAGAGTTCAGCAGAGAAATAACAGGACTCACTAAAGAGATGGCATTTAAAGGTGTGAGCTCAGATGAGAACATGTAAGCAACAAAGACAGAAAATAATGGGACCAATCAAGACCTCCAGGACACTTTATCATTAAGAGGCTACACTGAAAAGGATCATTCAGCAATGGAGCAGAAACATCTCAATCCACATCTGGTTCATAGCTCATGTTGCCCAGCCCAGTGAACCAGCTGAGGCTTGAAGGAGCTAGCAAATACCGAGAGGCAGAAGAGTCAGACATATTGAAATAAAAGCATCTGAGAGAGTTGGGAAGTGTTGCTCAAGTATGTACAAATGATAAACTACCTAATATTGAACCTTAGCTAGCACAGAATCCACAGGCTTTGAAGAAAAGATTCTCTACATTTAATTTACCATGACTTTAAGAATGGTCCAATGCACATACTCTCTGAAAGCAAATAGATCCCAAAGAAGAAAAAGTAGAAGCAACCACATTTTCCCCACACTCACATATTAGACAATTTTTTGTCATTCCCTAATGCAGTACTTTCAAATCGCTGGTGAAAGGGGGCAACTTCAACCACCAGAAGACATTCAACAATGTTAGGAAACATTTTTTGGTTGTCACACTGGGTGGAGGTGCTATTGGCATACTGAGCAAGTAGAGGTTGGCCTGCTGCTAAACCTCCAGTAAAACACAGGATATCCCCCTAGCCCTCCACAACAACAAATTATCTGGCCCAAATGTCAGGAGTGCTCTGGCTTAGAAACTGCCCTCATGTGAATGTTTAAGGAGTTATATAGAGTTATTTTTCACAGTTATTTATATTTCTAACTTAGAGAAATACATTATTTTTAGATTTCAGTTTTTTCCCCACTCAGCAGTGTTTTTTTATATTGTGGTTATATATATATATAAAGATCCCCTGGGGAAGGAAATGGCAACCAACTCCAGAACTCTTGCCTGGAAAATCCCATGGACGGAGGAGCCTGATAGGCTACAGTCCACTGGGTCACAAAGAGTCAGACATGACTGGGAGACTTCACTTCACTTTATGCACATACACAGAGACAGAAAGCTTCCCTAGTGGCCCAGTGGAAAAAGAATCTGCCTGCCAATGCTGGAGATGAAGAGGATGTGGGTTCCTGATCCAGGGTCAGGAAGATCCCCTGGAGGAAGAAATGGCAACTCATCTGTTTTTGCTGGGAAAACCCCATAGACAGAGGAGTCTGGCAGACTACAGTTCATGGAGTCGCAAAGAGTAGGACACAACTGAGCATGTCTGAAAATATACACAACATCAAACTTACCACTTTAACCCCTTTTAAGCATACAATTCAATAGTACTGAGTATGTTCACATTGCTATTGTATGATTCCACTTATATGAGGTATCCACAGTAGTCAAATTCAGAGTAAACATTGTTTTGAATATACATTTATTTCACTAAATACTACAGGAGTCATTTCACGTAGCAGGGATATAGAAAGAGTTAGCTTCAACACTTCTGGAGGACTAAAATACACAGAGAGACAAAAAAAGAGGTTATCCATGTATAAGACCCATCTATCTAAAAGGTAAGAAGCTATGAATCTTAGGGCTGGAGCAATAAAAGGGGAAAGAAAACGAGGAGCTTAGAGGAAAAGATTTCATGCAGCTGGTGCTCAGACTTCTCCGGTGGGGCGCCACCTACTAGTAATGCTGGTCGCTCGGTAGTGTCGGACTCTGCGATTGCGCGGACTGCAGCCCGCCAGGCTCCTTTGTCCATGGGATTCTCCAGGCAAGAATGCGGGAGTGGAATGCCACTCCCTTCTCCAGAACATTTTCCTGATCCAGGGATCAAACCCGAGTCTTCTGCATTGCAGTCTGTTTCTTTACCGTTTAAGCTACAGAGAAGACTGGGGAGCCCACCCAACCACTGCTAAAATATCCAAGAGGGCTCAGGTACTGAGGGTGCCATAAGAAGCTGGAGGCTGACCCAAGAAGGGGTGTTACAACAACTATGACACATATAGGAAAATCAAGAAACCAGGATCAGGGAATACTTTCTGTCTTCCTTTTATCCCTGCCTAATCATTTCTTCTCCTGCTCATCCTCAGTCATTTGTGTCATGTCTGACTCTGTGGGACCCTATGTACTGTAGCCCTCCAGGCTCCTCTGTCTATGGAATTCTCCAGGCAAGAATACTGGAGTGGATTGCCATGCTCTTCTCCAGGGAATCTTCCTGACTCAGGGATTGGACCCTCATCTCCAGAGTCTCTTGCATTGCAGGAAGATCCTTTACCCACTGAGCCACTTGGAAAGCCCAATAATTTCTTCTAGTGTCTCCTTTTGTCAGAATCTAAGATAGAAAGATATCTTTCAAGGAAAAGCAGTTTGTAGCATCCTAGCTGTAGTATTACAGAAAAAAACTGTAGAATGAATGTCAAGTTGAAGGATGAGTTATATAACGGCACAATACTTGTAAACTATTGCTATTAACTAGCACATAAAATGCACCTTGCTATGCATCACCATATTTCACTCTTGAATTTACCTATTCACTCTCTCAGATTGTCCCCAACTACCTGCCACCACAACTTATGATGAACATTTTACTCTAAAATAGAGCTAGCTACTAGATCATAGAGGTTATGAATATTTATTTTATTCAGTAGTTCCAGATTAATCTTCAGACTGTTTGAACTTCAAAATCACACCACCCATCAGTAAAGTTGAATCTTTATATTGGCAGTTTTTAATAAAAGTATCATGATGGCTTTATTTGATTTCTCAGCAGAACCTCTGAAAAAATTAGAACAATTATTCGACTCTGTTGAAACCTAGAATCAATTGATGTTACAACTTTTCTGTGTTGAAGCTCCTCACCTCCAAACTTCTCACTTGTGCCTTTACCTAGAAAATATGTTCACCATCACAGGCACCACACTGGGTTCACTTATGCCATTGTACTTGCATTTGTTTACCAGGTTATATCCAACAGTGTCTACTGCATTCCCATACCCAGACAATTAACACAATGGAGAAAACACACAACCAAGCTTATTGGTCCCATTTAAAATTTTGATCACTAACTCAAATGGACTGGCTAACAACAGACATGTAGAGAATATTCACTGAGCAAATTAAATTAAAAATTGCTAATAATATACAAAATTACACAATCTACTCATAATTAAAGATAAGAAAGTTAAAATTATAAGATGCTATTGTTATTAAATTGGCAAAAGAAGATAACGCTTGATGACACCTGGTTTGTGAAACAAGCATTCTCTCATCCTTTCAATTCATTCTTTTGATAACACATATTTACTAAGTTGCCTTCATATGCTGGGCATATTTCTAGGCAGTGTGAGCAGAAACCAGACTAGGTGATGTCTCTTACTTCAAAAGTTAACACTTTAGAAGAGAGAAGGAAAACAAACACATAACAACATGTCAGATATTGATAAAAAGAAACTAATCTAAGTCAAAGGATAGATAGTAATTAACAGGGCAGTATGTTCTCATAAGATGGTCAGGGCATACCTCTGTGAAACAGAAGCCTAAATGAAATAAGGGAGAAAGTTATGTAAGACTATATGGCAGGATATCCCAGGCAATTAAGACAGCAAGTACAAATGTCCTGAGGTAGTAGTATTTTTGGCCTATGACAATAGTGTGGTTATAGTAAAATGGATAATGGAATAACAGTATTTATGAGATCAGAGAAATAGCAAAGGCAAGTCAAGAAAGGAATAACAAACTTATTTAATTCAGATTCTTCTGGGATTTATAAGTTTGCTCTTCAGTTCAGTTCAGTCTCTCAGTCATGTCCAACTCCTTGTGACCCCATGGACTGCAGCACACAAAGCTTCCCTGTCCATCACCAACTCCCAGAGTTTACTCAAACTCATGTCCATTGAGTCGGTGATGCCATCCAAAAATCTCATCTTCTGTTGTCCCCTTCTCCTCCCATCTTCAATCCTTCCCAGCATTAGGGTCTTTTCCAATAAGTCAGTTCTTTGCATCAGGTCGCCAAAGTACTGGAGTTTCAGCTTCAACATCAGTCCTTTCAATGAATATTCAGGACTTATTTCATATAAGATGGACTGGTTGGGTCTCCCTGCCGTCCAAGGGACTCTCAAGAGTCTTCTCCAACACCACAGTTCAAAAGCATCAATTCTTCGGCACTAGGATTTCTTTATAGTCCAACTCTCACATCCATACATGACTACTGGAAAAACCATAGCTTTGACTAGACGGACCTTTCTTGGCAAAGTAATGTCTATGCTTTTTAATATGCTGTCTAGTTTGGCCATAGCTTTTCTTCCAAGGAGCAAGCATCTTTTAATTTCGTGGCTGCAGTCACCATCTGCAGTGATTTTGGAAACCCAAAAAGAAAGTCTTTCACTGTTTCCGTTGTTTCCCCATCTATTTGCCATGATGTGAAGGGACCAGGTGTCATGATCTTAGTTTTCTGAATGTGAGTTTTAAGCCAACATTTTCACTCTTTTCCTTCACTTTCAGCAAGAGGCTCTTTAGTTCTTCATCGCTTTCTGCCATAAGGAACCATGAACTTCCAGAGGTTCAAACTGGATTTAGAAAAAGCAGAGGAACCAGAGATCAAATTGCCAACAACTGTAGGATCATTGATAAAGCAAGACAGTTCCAGAAAAACATCTATTTCTGCTTCATTGATTATGCCAAAGCCTTTTACTGTGTGGATCACAACAAACTGTGGAAAATTCTTCGAGATGGGCATGCCAGACCACCTGACCTGCCTCTTTGAGAAATCTGTATGCAGGAAACAACAGTTAGAACTGGACATGGAACAACAGACTTGTTCCAAACTGGAAAAGGAGTAGGTCAAGGCTGTATATTGTCACCCTGCGCATTTAACTTATATGTAGAGTACATCATGAGAAATGCCAGGCTGGATGAAGCACAAGTTGGAATCAAGATTGCCAAGAGAAATATCAATAACCTCAAATATGCAGATGACACCACCCTTATGGCTGAAAGTGAAGAAGAACGAAAGAGTTTGCTCTTAGAAGAAGTATACATTGATAGAAGCTATTCAAAGGATCATTTGGTAATATTTATCAAAATTAAAAGGACACAGACTCTGAATCAGCAATTCCAATATAATTCTTTACACTCAGAAATAGCCCAAGTGTGAAAGATTTCTGTACAAATATTTCTATTTCAATAATGTGGGAATAAAAATGGAAATAAACTAAATGTTTATTTGTAGGTGGGTGACCATACAATTTATCATCTGAACTGGGACAATTCTAAGAATGCATGAAAGAGCTGTTTGTAATAATGCAAGGATATCACTCATAAACCAGAACTGTCCATGGAACACAGAAGTGTTCACTATCATGTAACTACCAACAATTTATCTATCTTCATAGAGACTGCTCATATAAAACTTTGATTGAAAAGAGATATAAAGAGACATAGATACACATACATACACATACATATAGACTTATGCAAGAAAGCATTTCCAAAAAGATTTTAAAAAACTTAGTGAGCTCTGGGAAATGGGATATGGGGAGGAGGAAGAAGAGTTTTAAATTTTTAAAACATTATTTTGAATTTTTGGAATTTTTGTCCATACACAGAATAAAAAGCTAACAGATCATATTATTTGAATGTTCTGCTCTGCATTAAGAAGAGCCCATTGAATGGCTCATTAATTTTTTTCCCTTCTGTCATCTTTCTATAGCTACTCATTTCCTTTCCTCTCTGCCAAAAGCATGTTTTAATTTCAATTCCAATCATCTCAGGTCAATTAAATAACACCTTAACAATATTGTAGAAGATCTTTTAAACAATATCTGCTTAAGTGACCTGAATTATCCACATTTTCTGTTTTGTTAATACAAATGAATCTTACTGCTAGCAGACAAGTGAGCAAGTTTCTAACCCACTTGCCCATTTTCTGTTCCTGTGAATTGGGCTGAATGCTTCTTAAAGCTTCAGTTGTGTTTGTAATCAATTTAAATTAGTGGCATTTGTCTTAGTAATTATATAATTTTATTAAATAATACTTAAAAAACTGGTGATCATGTGTGTGTGTATCAATGATACATGCTTTGAGAAATAAGGTAGAAATGAGAACAACAACACAAAAACCCCAATATATCAAAATGGATAAGGACAAGAACTGTGATGAAACTTGTGGGAGAGTATAGAGAATTGTTAATTTTCCAGTCAGACTGCTTCAGGATATTTAAATTTCCTTACTTAAAAAAATCAAATTTGGAAATGATAAACACTATCTTTATAAGCATAGTTTAGGTGAGAAAAAGAAAGATTCAGAATAAAAAGCCTTGGCCCTACTTCAAAAGCTCTATTTTTAAATTAAAATATGGAGTTTGAAGTGGCTATAAACTTATGATTGTCCTTTTTAGCTGACTGTTCCAATTAACAGTTTCAATCCAAGTTTCACCAATTGTTTTTTTCTCTTTAAACCTCCAACTCAAATATTTCCTTTTCCATGAAAAATTTCCTGAACTTTCATAATTGCCTATAATGAATCAATTATCTACAAATGATTTAGAACAATAGACAAGAACAATAAACTGTTTCTAGCCCCAGCCTGTCTATTAAACTTCATAATTTCACTTCTGCATGCTATATCATTCATTCAAAGAATGGTATTCATTCAGTCTTTTAAAGAAATATTTACTGAATGCCTAATGCATGTGAGGAAGTATACTATACACCTGGAAAACAAGGAGTTAAGTTCTTCAGAGAATTCAGTTTAGTGAAAAAGACTAATTAATGAAAAAATAATTGCAATTATTAATTGTAATAAAAAAATAGGCATTGCTATAAGATGAATAAACATGAGCTGATGGAGGTACACACGTCCATCCTTATACAGACATCTCAAGCAGAACACATCCCAAACCACATGTATTATTCAAGTTTTCTTTCTCTTCAATCCACATTCAAGTGAAGGACACCACAGTCCACCCAAACAGAAAGCTACACATCCAATAACAAATCATGTTTTATCAATCACATCACTTAAAGATTACTTTACCACACTCATCAACTCAAAAAATCCTTAAATCTGCTCCTCATTATTTTTTCCTTGGATAATAAAATACAGTTATCTACCTTCTTCAAATTAAGCTTCTTTTCCTTTGGCTTTATAATTGACAAATAAAATCATAAAATGTTGAAAGTATACAACATGATGATTTGATATAGGTATACACTGTGAAAGGATTCCTACCATCAGGTTAATGGATACATCTATTACCTTATATATTTACTTTTTTTAAATGAGAATGTTTACATTGTACTCTTAGGGAATTAGCTGTAGTCATCATGTTATACATTAGATCTTCATACATTTTTACCTTAAAGCTGAAAGTCTATACCCTTTTACCCACCTCTCTCTAGTTCCCCCACGTCCAGGTCCTGGTAACCACTTTTCTACTTTGTTTCTATGAGTTTGACGTTTATTTTTCAGATTCCAGTTTAAGTTATGTAGTAGCTAGTGGCCTTCCTGTCTGGCTTATTTCAGTTAATATGTCCTTCAGATTCATCCAATTTGTAAATGACAGAACTTCCCTTTTTTAAGACTAAATAATATGCAGTTACATATTATAGTTACATAATATTGGTATTTTCTTTATCCATTTATTTGTTGATATATACTTGGGTTGTACCTATACCTCAGCTATTATCTAATGTGGCAATGAGCATGGGAGTACAGATCTCCCTTTCAGATAATAGCTTTGTTTCCTTTGGATATAAACCCAGAAGTAAGTTTGCCGGTTCACAGAGTAGTTTTACTTTCAGTTTCTTGAGGGGCCTCCATATTGTTTTTCACAGTGACTATTTAAGTTTATATTTCCACCAACAGTGCACAAGGGTTTCCTTTTTACCACATCCTCTCCAACATTGTTATATCTTGATTTAGGTAATAGACATCCTAATAGGTATAAAGTTGCAGTTTTGATTTTCTATTTCCTGACAATTAGAGATGCTGAGCTCTTTTCATGTACCCAATGGCCATTTGTGTCTTCTTTAGAAAATGTCTATTCAAGACCCCTGCTCATTTTTTAACGTTTGTAGTTTGGGGTTTGTTTTTTTTTTGCTATTGAGTTGTGTGAAGTCCTTGTGTATTTTAAAAAATTAACTCCATATCTATGCAAATACCTTCTCCCATTTCCTAGGTTGACTTTTCATTTTGTTGTTTGTTTCCTTTGATGTGCAGAAGTTTTTTCATTTGATATTGCCTCATTTATTTTTGGTTTTATTTTGCTTTTGTTGCTTTGCTTTTTTTTTTTTTTTTTTTTTAATTGGGCTTTAGGGGATGGGATGGGGAATGCCTCTGTTAACTTATGCCCCACTAGGAAGATGCCCATTCTAACTTTCTGGGATAGCTTTTGGAGCTTTTTTCTTTTTCTTGGAGCCGCTGCTCTTGCTGGCAGCAGCCTCTTCAGGTTCACTGCTGAATGGCGCCTCCTTAGAAGACAATTTCTGCTTTTTCTTGAGGACCCTCTTGTTTTCTGACTTATCAGGGTCAGTAACTGGTTCCTCTTTGGGGAAAGATTTCTTACTCTTGGGAAGACTTCCAGTACCAGCTGTCTCTTCAAAATCACTACTAATTAGCTCTTCCTTGGGAAAAGATTTCTTTTTCTTGGGTTTGGAAAAAGAGACAGATAGGTCTTCCATTCCATTCTCCTGAAGAGCCTCCTGGGGCTTTTGCTTTTTCTCCTCTTCGGGTCTTTCACTTGTCTCCTCACACTCCTCCGGGGCACTGCTATTTTCTGAAGAAGCCAGGGCAATTGCAGCCAGCCTTTTCTTTGCCTTCTTCAAGCGTTTCTTCTGTTTCTCAAGCTTTCTAGTAACCTCAGCAGCCGCTTCCTCTGCCTGAACCATTGCCTCCTTCAGGACATCCAGATTCTTTCAGGGAATCTCTCCAGTCACAGAAAGACAGCCACTCCTCAACTTGTTCTCGAAGCTTCTCCCCAAAAACACTGGTGGTCATCTCAGAGAAGCAATCGATTTGTGAGGCAATACTGAATTTGTTTGCCAGGTATTGGGAGATGCGACCTTTGTTCTTGGCAGTTGCTCGGCCAATGAATGTAGAGTGGAAAATGAGTCCGTATTTTAGGGTGTTACCCCTGTCTTCAAGGCTCTGGAAACTTGGTCCCTTTGCTGGGCCCAGGGAATCACTCAGATACCAGGACTGGCCATCACTGTTGCTTTGCTTTTGATGTCAAAAACAAACATCGTGAAATGAGTGTCAGGGAGCTTACCCCCTGTTTTCTTCTAGGAGTTTCACATTTGCAGGAGTTTAAATTTTATGTTCAAATCTTTAATCCACTTTTGACTTGAATTTTGTGTTTGGTATAAGGATCCATTTCATTCTTTTTCATGGCTATTGAGTTTTCCCAACACTATTGAAGAGACTGTTCTTTTCTCATTGCATGTTGTAGGCTCCTTTGTCAAAAGTGTATTGAGCATATATGCGTATGTTTATTTATGAGCTTTTTTATGTTAATAGCACACCTGTTTGATTACTATAGTTTTGAATTATAATTGAGATGAGTAAGTGTGATGTTTCCAGCTATGTTGTTCCTCAAGAGTGCTTTGGCTATTCAAGGTCTTTTGTGGTTTCCTAAACATTTTAAGACTTTTTTTTTTCTATTTTTGTGAAAAATGACATTTGAATTCTGATAGGGATTATATTAAATCTGTAGATAACTTTGAGTAGTGTGGACATTTGAAAAATATTAATTATCATGAGTATCTTCTGATACCTTCTTCACTGTAGCATCTGGAATGTTTCTCCAAAGGTAACTGTGGGCATACCTCACTCCTGTTTTCTCCTTCCCTGACTCCACATTGCCTTCAGGATGAAGATCTTCCTCATCTCTGATCATACTTCTGCTTGTACCTTTCCTTCTTATGATTATACTAAAGTTTGATTGAGAATTAAGCTGTAGAACATTCATAAACTAAGCATATTCATTAAAGAATGTTTTAAGTAGTTTTTCTCATACCTTCTGCCTCTCAACAAACAGCACTGCAGTTGCAATTTCCTCTAGAGCCAATCACAATGAATACATTGCAATCACAGATTTAGAAGCATGGCATGCCTTCATGGTTATATAGTTGACTGATTATGTGGTCCAATTCCAGCTATCACCAATTTGGATTTAAGCCATTGTTTCACATGGCTCCCTTCCCTGAAATTAGGATAATAGCTCCTGGAGGGCAGACCTTTGCAGAATTTGATCAGGGCTTCTCTTAGACATAACCCAAACGGCAGAAGAATTAGTACAATCCTTCATTAGCTGGCATAAACAGTTATAAAGTACAATTCTGGTATTTTCCTTTTAAATTATGAAGTTCATGCAACACTTAATTGCTATTCACCTATAAGATATCTTCAGTGTCTACCATATAAGAGGCACTACTCTAAGTGGTAAGATTCAAAGATTAATAAAGTATAGACTCCCTCCTAAGTAGAATAAACATAGAGATAAGTATTGTCAACATTTTCCAATAATAAAGGTGTGGGTAAATTATTATTTCTTATGCTAACATGTCTAATCTAAAAGCTACATGTAGTTAAAATCATTTTAAGATTTATTCATTCAATTAAAACATATTCTTTGAATTTGTATTTTGTATCAGGTACTATGTAAGGAACAATGGGAAAAGGGGTAAACAAAAGCATAAATAATACCCTTGTTTTCACCTTCAAATAATAATCAGTCTAGTCAAAGATGATGGTATTGAAATGGTTAATTCAATGAATACTCATAACTATGTTAAATACTCTAATGTAGAAGCTCATAATCCTATAAGAACATTTAACAATGGGATTAATCTCATCAAAACTGCTCAGGGAGGGCATCCTTGAGGAAGTGATGATGGAGCTGAGGTCTAATGACTGGCTAGAAGTTGACTAGACAGGGAGGAGGGAGAGGGTGCTTCTGGTAAAGAAACCAGCTTCCACTAGGACCCTGTGAAAGGAAGCAACACATTGTAAAAAACCTCAAAGGACCTGATAGGCAATCAAGTTGGAGAAGAGAAGGCAAGAAAAATGAAGGTATGGAGCATTTTAAGGCACTGCTAAAGGGTTTTATGCAGGGATAGGAACAGCATGGGAGATGGGTCTGAGGAGAAATGAATGGAGCTGGGAGTGCTATAAACAGATGTGTTCTGTCAAGATAACTGGCTACCCTAGAGAGAAATGATGAGGAGGGACAACAGCAACTGTGGGGAGGCCTTCAGGGGGCTTTCACAAGGGTCCAGGTGTGAGATGATAATGCTATGAAGCAAGATGGTACTAGTGCTTATGAAAAGGTGAAGTTATGACTATAATGAGGATGTAAAATTCTTAGAACCTATTGAATTAGTGAGGGAAAAGTAGATGTCTTCTGATTTGGTAACATAAATGAATGGTGCTACCGTTCTCTAAGATATGTGTAAAAAATCTATCCACCAGATTCCTTTTCTCTTATTGTCGTTTTTTTAATGTCAAATGCCAAATAGGGTCAAATCTGGCTTTGTAAATATTACCTCAATATTAACCTAATTTTATTTCTCTAATTTATCTTGTAAGAAATGAAATTAACCAACTTTAAAACACCAGAAAGTACTTAACACATCACATTTGCACAAAAGGGTAACAAGCAAGTGGCTTATCATGGGTTGGCATCTGAGCAAGCCTACGATCCTCCCAGTCGTTCACCAGCCTGATATCACCCAGACATAGAATATCCAGAAGATGGTGCCTGAGCTTTGACTGGAAGATGATGCCAGAGGTGAACAAAGGATTCTTAAACAGGACTGGCATCTTAGAAACCAACTTATGTCTTAAGCTTTGTTCTCTAGAAGTTAAAAAAGAGAGAGTTAAGGTTTGAATTAATTAAATGTCAACTCTCATTCAGTTCAATTCAGTTCAGTCGCTCAGTCATGTCCGACTGTTTGCAGCCCCATGAATCACAGCATGCCAGGCCTCCCTGTCCATCACCAACTCCCGGGGTTCACTCAGACTCCCGTCCATCAAGTTAGTGAGGCCATCCAGCCATATCATCCTCTGTCGTCCCCTTCTCCTCCTGCCCCCAATCCCTCCCAGCATCAGAG
Organism: Redunca redunca; assembly: GCA_006410935.1. Lineage (NCBI taxonomy): Eukaryota > Metazoa > Chordata > Mammalia > Artiodactyla > Bovidae > Redunca > Redunca redunca. Next base: position 89,926 of record SJYQ01000114.1, on the reverse strand, counting down.
TCTTTTCCAATGAGTCAACTCTTCGCATGAGGTGGTCAAAGTACTGGAGTTTCAGCTTTAGCATCATTCCTTCCAAAGAAATCCCAGGGCTGAGCTCCTTCAGAATGGACTGGTTGGATCTCCTTGCAGTCCAAGGGACCCTCAAGAGTCTTCTCCAACACCACAGTTCAAAAGCATCAATTATTCAGTGCTCAGCCTTCTTCACGGTCCAACTCTCACATCCATACATGACCAC
>SJYQ01000114.1:53863-89344 GCA_006410935.1 Redunca redunca | reverse complement strand
AGTTCTAACTGTTGCTTCCTGCCCTACATATAGATTTCTCAAGAGGCATGGAAAAGAAATGCAAAAAAGCAAAATGGCTGTCCGGGGAGGCCTTGCAAATAGCTATGAAAAGGAGAGAGGTGAAAAACAAAGGAGAAAAGGAAAGATATAAGCATCTGAATGCAGAGTTCCAAAGAATAGCAAGAAGAGATAAGAAAGCCTTCTTCAGCAATCAGCGCAAAGAAATAGAGGAAAACAACAGAATGGGAAAGACTAGAGATCTCTTCAAGAAAATTAGAGATACCAAGGGAATATTTCATGCAAAGATGGGCTCGATAAAGGACAGAAATGGTATGGACGTAATAGAAGCAGAATATATTAAGAAGAGGTGGCAAGAATACACAGAAGAACTGTAAAAAAAAGATCTTCATGACCTGGATAATCATGATGGTATGATCACTCTTCTAGAGCCAGACATCCTGGAATGGAAGTCAAGTGGGCCTTAGAAAGCATCACTATGAAGAAAGCTAGTGGAGGTGATGGAATTCCAGTTGAGCTATTTCAAATCCTGAAAACTGATGCTATGAAAGTGCTGCACTCAATGTGCCAGCAAATTTGGAAAACTCAGCAGTGGCCACAGGACTGGCAAAGGTCAGTTTTCATTCCAATCCCAAAGAAAGGCAATGCCAAAGAATGCTCAAACTACAGCACAATTGCACTCATTCACATGCTAGTAAAGTAATGCTCAAAATTCTTCAAGCCAGGCTTCATCAATACATGAACCGTGAACTTCCTGATGTTCAAGCTGGTTTTAGAAAAGGCAGAGGAACCAAAGATCAAATTGCCAACATCCACTGGATCATGGAAAAAGCAAGAGAGTTCCAGAAAAACATCTACTTCTGCTTTATTGACTATGCCAAAGCCTTTGACTGTGTGGATCACAGCTCTCATTAATGCAGTTCAAATCCCTCAAATTATGGACATTATAGGAGATATGCTTTCTTCTAGGAAACATTTTTGTGTTAACAATAAAATGAGTTATAATGAATGATACCCATTCTGCAATTTTATTTTTATTTTTAATTAATTTTTGTTGGAGTATAGTTGCCCTATAATGTAGTATAATGTAGTGTTAGTTCCTGCTTTACAGCAAAGTGAATCAGCTATATGTATAGATATAATATATATCCCCTCTTTTTTGGATTTCCTTCCCATTTAGGTTACCACAGAGCACTGAGTAGAATTTCCAGTGCTATATAGTATTCAGTCTGCATTTCAAAAACTTTATAATCAATTTGGAGGACAGATTTAATTCCTGAATTCAAAGGCAAGGGTATCCTGTAAGTTGACTATCAGTGTTAAAGGTTTTGTAAATGAGTATTATATTTTTGGAAAAAAATTGAAAAATAATAGAAATTTAATATGAAACCATTCTTCCATATTAAACAGGCTGAATACAATAATTTTTTAGGCTAGTGTCTGACTTTGGAAGAAGGATATTGCTGTTGCTGCTGCTGCTAAGTCGTTTCAGTTGTGTCCGACTGTGTGCGACCCCATAGACTGCAGCCCACCAGGCCTCCCTGTCCCTGGGATTCTCCAGGCAAGAACACTGAAGTGGGTTGCCATTTCCTTCTCCAATGCATGAAAGTGAAAAGTGAAAGTGAAGTCGCTCAGTCGTGTCCAACTCTTAGCGACCCCATGGACTGAAGCCTACCAGGCTCCTCTGTCCATGGGATTTTCCAGGCAAGAGTGCTGGAGTGGGGTGCCATTGCCTTCTCCATGGAAGAAGGATAATAGGAATATAAAGGGAGGAAAAAGAACTTGATGGTGATGATGATGATATTGATGTTGATAACAATAATGAACAATAGTAAGGCACTAACTACTAGAATACTATACATGGATTAGCTCCCAAGAACCATTAGGGGCAAAAACTATTGCTACTGTCTTACAGATGAGGAAACTGAGGCATAGAGACATTACACAGTGAGGCACCTGGGGGAGTTAAGCAAAGTCTTAACCTAAGTAATCTTTACAAATCTGTGCTTTGAGGCACTGTAATCCCTTTTATGGCTTCCCTGGTGGCTCAGCTGGTAAAGAATCCACCTGCAATGCGGCAGACATGGGTTCGATCCCTGGCTTAGGAAGATCCCCTGGAGGAGGCATGGCACCCACTACAGTATTCTTGCCTGGAGTGTCCCCGTGGACAAAGGAGCCTGGAAGGGGTCCATGAGGTTGCACAGTCAGACACAACTGAAGCAACTAAGCAGCAGCGGCACCAGTCTCTCTTAATGGTAACTTGATTTCAGAATCACTAAACTTTGGTGTATCATGCTGTTAGAAGTTTTGAATGGAAATGGAGTGGGACAAAACATTCACTTCCCTGTTGTATCCTACTGTGAATCAGCCCCCCACCCCACCTCCACACACAAAATAACTAAACAGGAAGCAGTGTACTAATCCAGTTTGAGATAGATTTTCCCCCTCTAGGAAAAAGCTCCCCCATAATTCACTACTAGGCAGAGATTCCAGTGTAATTTAGAACAGATATATTTAAATGCAATAATTGAAAATTTGGACTTGACTTTTATCTCTGTGGTACACTGTGCACTGTGGCCTGAAAGGCAACAGCATGCTGCTAGGAAGAATTTACAAGTGACTTTTCCTCTGGAAAAAAAAAGAAAAAAAGGAAAAGCAAACTGTTGTGGGATCCTAAATGTAACATATTATTCCCAAAGGTGGCTTTGGGCTGTTCTTTATACTGCTCACCTGAGCTCATTAATTAGTGTTTTAGTATTTTTTTTTGTTCCTGGGGATATGAGGCAATGTGGCGTAGTGCAGAAGGTTTGCTACCAGCCTGACAAGATGGGCAGTTTAACTCCACCATTTAGCAGCTCTAGGACTTGAGCAAGTTACGGTAACTTCTCTATTATTTGCTACTCTGATATGCAAAATGGATATGTTAAATGTGACTAACATCTAAGCCTTTTTTGGAAGATAAGTTATACATATATCAATTCAGTTCAGTTCAGTTCAGTCGCTCAGTCGTGTCCGACTCTTTGTGACCCCATGAATCGCAGCACGCCAGGCCTCCCTGTTCATCACCATCTCCCGGAGTTCACTCAGACTCAGGTCCATCGAGTCAGTGATGCCATCCAGCCATCTCATCCTTGGTCATCCCCTTCTCCTCCTGCCCCCAATCCCTCCCAGCATCAGAGTCTTTTCCAATGAGTCAACTCTTCACATGAGGTGGCCAAAGTACTGGAGTTTCAGCTTTAGCATCATTCCTTCCAAAGAAATCCCAGGGTTGATCTCCTTCAGAATGGACTGGTTGGATCTCCTTGCAGTATACATATATATAATTATTTAAATATAATAAGCTTATATATGTATATATATTTTAAGTTCTTAAAATAGAGCCTGACACATAACAAATACTCAAGAGATGCTCACAATTACTACTATTATCTGACCTTAAAGTAATAGTGCTAGTGTCTGCAAATAAAGATCCAGGACGATATTTATTTATAAATAAATCCTAACTTTTGGAGAGGATAAAAATGTGCCTTTTTATTTCCAGACTTTTAAAGAAATCATTTTGGGCATAATAAAAGCAGCTGAGAGTGATTTAGATTTAACTATTTCATTTTTTAATTAAAAATTGCTCTGGGGTTATATTGACTACAAACATGGTAAAGAGAGACTGCTTTCCAGACAGCAGCCTGGAGGTTATTGCTGAGTGGGTGCCCATGATCCCAGGCTATGTACCAAAGCTCTGACTGCTTTGTGTCAAAGTAGAAGAGTAATTGACATTCTAGTAAATACAGATTGAAAAACGACCTTGATTTTCACTTTGTCCCTGACTCAGCAGGACAGTTGTTTCTTCTATCTTTTACCTGGATGAATAAAGACGATAAAATACGATTTTAAAACAAAACCAACAATATCCTCATGGGTATATACTTATCAAAAGCCTCATATGTGTTTGCTACCCTTTTTTTAGTGTTCTAATTTCATTTATTGATATGAACAAATATGAATGTAATTCCTCAGAAGTTGTCTGCCTCTAGTCTAAATAAAATACTTCATAAATTATGTATACCTGTAAAAAGAACATAAACTCAAAAGGCACTATTATAATATACACTTTTCCATTCAAAGAAAGATATAGAAATTCTATGACCTGATATTTTAGTGCTAAAATGAATGTTGGTTGTCTGTGTGCTAAATTTAATGATTTAATCATTTGTCTCTTTCCTTCTATCACCAAAATCTAGTATTCACTGACAATTTTCTCATTTGTTTATGTGTCATACAACAGAATTCTTAAGAGTTAACATCATAATGGGTTTTTCTAGACTGATTATTTGCAAGGCTGAAAGCACATTACCTTAATACTTTCCCTTGCAAATAGCACATTAGCCATCCAAATATGGCATATTATCTGGACTCTTTGACATTGTCTTATGTCTCTGCTGATGACTGGGTGCTACTGGTAAAGTCTGCTGCTGGTAAAGTCTGCAGCTGATAGATTTATTAATTTCTTGCCTTGGTAGGACATTTGTTGACATATAAGATCCAGATAGAAAGCCCATGTTATCAATAATGGTTACTCTGTCAGGTGGTATTAAACAACCTTGTACAACTGCATATAATACAATTTGCAAATATTTTGAAAATCATCATGCTCTTAATATGCTAGTAAACTTGCGATTCAGTATAGTTTCAATTCTTCAGCTACATTTTTGTCATAGTATCTCATCAACTTTATAAGAACGATGTATTTTTCTTGCTTGAATGGTAAAAATAAAGCATTAAAATCATAAATTTAATATTATTCAGGGACTTTAATAACCAAATATTTAAAATAGCCATTTGAGTAGATAGTCATTATGCAAAACTGCTCGCATTCCTAGAAAATTCAGACATCAATAAGACCAAGAGAAGCAAATTTAAGAGGTAGAGGGCCCAAATATGCAGGATGCTTGGGACTGGTGCAAGGAAAGGACCCAGAGAGATGGTATGGGGTGGGAGATGGGAGGGGATTCGTGTTTGGGAACGCATGTACACTCGTGGTGAATTAATGTCAATGTTTGGCAAAATCAATACAGTAATGTAGAGTAAGCTAAAGTTAAAATAAAAATTAAAAAAAAAAACAAATATAAAGAGCAGGTAAGTGTGAGACAACAGGTCCTACAGTATGGTAAAGCAGAGAGTATGGCCAACAGAAGAGTTCACACCTCTTCTGAAGGGGCAACCTCTAGTTCCTTGTTGCCATAGAGAAGTGCCAGCTCTTTGTGGCCGGCTCATTCAATTTTTTGATAGAAAGAAATTTTGAATCTGTGTGAAATTACTTATTTTTTTACATTGGAGGTTAATTTAAAAATTAAACATTGTGAGTGTGAAACAAAACAAAGCAAAAAATGAAGCTATCTTTAGGTATGATAAAGTTTATAGGTTGCCTGTTTATAGGTCACATTTTTAGAATAGCATGTTAATATTACACATGAAGTAACTAATAATCCCTCCCCCCAATTCAGTAACTTGCCTAAAGTAATGAAAATATATCATGGCAACCCAAGTTTTTCTAAATTACCATCTTCTGCTCATATGACTTCATTATACTGACCTTATCATTCCATGACATAATTTACAAGTTTATAGTTATAATAGCCAACTTGAGTAAGTAACTATGTGTGTGTGTGTGTGTCACACAAGTATATGTCAAGTGAATTATCTTTATATATTGTGTTTAGTTCCTATATATTTCCTCATTTAATTCTACCAATCAGCATCTTTGTACTAGGAAGGAAAACTGGAAGCCAAAGTCTTATATATTTAAAAATGAAGAAGGGAGAGTGTTAAGAACCAAGTACAGAATTTGATAAATTTAAAGCCTAGGACTGGCTCTAATATGTTGTTTAAGGGAAAGATGGGTATATTTCTTACTTGAAAGCAGAATTTGGTAATTATCATAATACTAACCTACAGAAAGTTACTGCTTTTTATTTTTCAAATTATCTTTATATCCATTATCTTCCAGTATGTGGCTTTTTCTGTAAGCAATGGTTATCCTTTGAAACTCTACTCGCATATTCTCTTACTGTCTTCACTATTTAAGTTTCCATCCTTTATGTGCTTCTCTGAAAAGTGAAAGTGTTAGTCGCACAGTTATGTCCAACTCTTGTGACCCCATGCGCTATAGCCTGCCAGGCTTCTCTGTCCATGGAGTGGGTAACCATTCCCTTCTCCAGGGGATCTTCCTTACCATGTGAGACACCAGGGAAGCCCATATGCTTCTTTAGTATATTTTATGCTTATTTTTTTCATCACTTAGAGAATCCCCTAAATTTTCACTTAATTTTCTATCCTGCAGTTTCTCAACTCATAAAAAAATTTTCTCCACATTCATCAAGTCTACAGTCCTCCACTCTACCAGCTGAGCTATAAAGTAAAATAAAGTAAAAAAAAAAAAATTTTTTTCTCTATCAACTTATTTTAAAACTAAGGAAAGAAAAATAGAAAAATACATGGCATTTAAAATAAAACAACAGTCTGCAATGGTTGACACGATATAGACATTGGGCAGTGTAAAATTACATTGTGCTGTTGGGATATGAAGGTTGGAGCTCTTTTATGTAATATGGGCATGCAAACACACAAAACAATAAAATTATAAGTATACACATATAATATATATGTAAAATATATATGTATATAACACTTAAAAATTGATTGGAATTATACTCATGGTAAGAATTCCTTCGTAAAAGAGAAGAAAGTTTGGATTTATATTGGCTGTAAAGTAGGCTTTAGATATATTTATGTCTATGAATCTAAGTATCCATTTAAAAAGAGAAAAAATTATATAAATATGGTAGTTAATTATTGGTCATAGGGATATATGTTTGTAATATTTTTCATTTTTTGTCTGTAATTCTGAAAAAAAGTAAAGTTTTCAGATAATTTTGAGTAATGCTATTATTTCTTTGCAAACCTTTTTTCTCCATTAGACTTTTTAAAAAAATCACCAGCACTAAAAAGAACCAACCACAGGTTAAAGTGCTAGTCGCTCAATCACACTTGATTCTTGGTGACCCCCATGGATTGTAGCCAGCTAGGCTTCTTTGTCCATGGAATTCTCTGGGCAAGAATACTGGAGTGGGGTGCCATTTCCTTCTCCAGTGGATCTTCCCAACCCAGAGATTGAACCCTTGTCTCCTGTATGGCAGGCAGACCCCTTACCATCTGAGCCACCTGAGAAGCCTCAAAACGTTAGTCACATCTTGAATCTATGGTCATGAAAACGTGTTTGTACCAACCTATGTCTGGATCACCTCTCTAGTGTAATGTTTTGGCTTAATTTAAGCGAGATGGTAGACTCAGACATGATAATACTTTTCCTACAACTCAATAGACATCCTAAAACTTATTTAAAAAGTAAAGTATATCAGTGTCAATACCACTCTTTCTAAATAGTATAACAAACAACAGGCCTCAGCTCTCATTCAAACTACCCTCTTTTCTTTCTACTCTAGCAAGTGGGACTAATGGCCAATGGTCTCTAAAGTGGTTCTTCCGTCCTGTAACATTCTGATTTCCTATAAGATTCAGTAGCATCTATGGTAGATCCTTTTCCACTCTTGCCAGGTTTGGGGTCATCCCTATAAATTTCTCTGGAATTTGGCAGGAAGTAGAAGAAAAGAGAGGGCTTTGCAAGTGGCTCAGTAGGTGAAGAATCCACCTGCAATGCAGGAGACACAAGAGATGCAAGTTCAATCCCTGGGTCGGGAAGATCCCACAGAGGAGGGCATAGCAACCCACTCCAGTATTCTCGCTTGGAGAATCCCATGGACAGAGGAACCTGGTGGGCTTCAGTTCATAGGGTTGCAGACACAACTGAAGCAACTAAGCATGCATGCACAGAAGAGAGAGGAAAACTAATACATGCTAAATAGTTGTATTGGAACTAACATTTTATACATGGTATTTATTCAGTTCTTAAAATATTACTAAAAATATAGACACTGTTTTCTCCATTAATGAAATAAAGAACTGGGGTTCATGGAGGTCATAGCATTATTAGAAAGACTACAGTTCTTATCTAACTCCCAATCTGATTTTTTATACAAGGAAAATGCTTTCAGTGTTCACATTCCAAAGCTGTTCACCAGAATTTATAGAGTGATCTTCGTGCTGTAATAGAGTTGTTATCTTCTTACCCCTTACAAGTCAGCTTTCTAGGAAAGAAGGATGACATATTTAAATATAAACCAGGTGTTCACTGGGACTTCCCTGGTCACTCAGAGGTAAAGAATCTGCCTGCCAGTGCAGTAGATGCAGGTTCAGTCCCTGGGTTGGGATGATTCTCTGGAGAAGGAAATGGCAACCCACTCTGGTGTTCTTGCCTGGGAAATCTCATGGAGAGAGGAGCCTGTAGGGCTATAATCCATGGGGTCGCAAAAACGTCAGACACAACTTAGTGACTAAACAACAGCAAGTGCTCATTAAAGGGGGCAGCAGAATTAGCATTTTTAAAAAATCATCTGTAAGTGATTCTGGCAGATGAACCTCTACCTCTACCCTGTTGAGAATCTTTGATTTAGACAGAAAGGTTAGAGGCATGACTCTTTAAACACATTACCATCATCTGCTGCTGCTGCTGCTAAGTTGCGTCAGTCGTGTCCGATTCTGTGCAACCCCATAGATGGCAGCCCACCAGGCTCCCCCATCCCTGGGATTCTCTAGGCTAGAACACTGGAGTGGGTTGCCATCTCCTTCTCCAATGTGTGAAAGTGAAAAGTCAAAGTGAAGTAACTCAGTCGTGTCTCTTAGCGACCCTACGGACGGCAGCCTACCAGGCTCCTCCATCCATGGGGTTTTCCAGGTAAGAGTACTGGAGTAGAGTGCCATTGCCTTCTCCATCTAGTGACCCCCAAAATAGGTAAATGACAATGTGACTGAGTAAATTTAAGATCTCTCATTTCACTGAAAGCTGATTGCTCTTTTGCATACTTTTGCTCACTATTTGCCCAAGCCAAGGGATCATTTGATGTTGTAAATATTGTTTGTTTGGGTAACAAACCACAAACATATTTATTGCTCCTGTTGAGTGTAACTGAACCTCATTTGATGGGCAAAGTGTTGAAACAGTTCAGTAGGCCTTCTGGGACTCATCTCTACAATTAACTTTAAAGATAACTTTACATGGAGAAAAGTAAAATTATGGCAAGAGAACTGGGTCATCTCAAGTAGTTGGCTTTCAGAGCAGGTAAAGTATTAAGGAAGCAAATAAAATCATAATTTAACCCCATCTTTAAAAAGGTTATTTGCAAAGTTTTTAATTTGATGTCTACATAAAAATTGCTTACATATAATACAACCTTAGATGTGACCATTTTCACAAACAGTATAAATGAGAATATATAAGGTTTTCTTATTAGCAATTTACATATTTATCTAAACAAAAAAGCTTAGACCTGTGTACTAAATTCTGTTCACTTTTGTTAAACCAGGTTGTGCATTCCCCAGTTCTTGATCATTTAGGATTCTTTCTTTTTTATCCTCCTTTTTTTGAAAATGTGGGCTTATTAAAAGTAGTTATTTGCCAGTGACTAAGCCAGCACTCAAGGCATATTTGTCTTAGTCAGCTCCCAGTTCACTTAAATCAGAAATCTGTGGGGGTGGAACCCAGGCAACTGGATTTTACAAATCACACTAGGTACAGCCAGTTTTAATGTGCAGCCAATATTGAGAACCATTCATATTTATCTCTACAATGACCATCTGAAGCCTGCCAGCTCACTAGAGTTTACAGAGATGCTGTTCTTGCCACAAGCATCTCCAAAGAGCTGAATATTTTCTATGGCAAGTATGAAGGGGAAGATCAATTAAGACCATTTTTCTGAGAACAGTTAGCTACATCTGTTGCATTAAAATAAATTTGAAAGGTGGATGAATCCAAAAGAAGAGATCATATTTATTTTTATCTGTCTTTTAATAGCCTGTTTTACTAGTGATGCTTTTGAACTGTGGTGTTGGAGAAGACTCTTGAGGGTCCCTTGAACTGCAAGGAGATCCAACCAGTCCATCCTAAAGGAGATAGATCAGTCCTGGGTGTTCATTGGAAAGACTGATGCTGAAGCTGAAACTCCAATACTTTGGCCACCTCACGCCAACTAGTTGACTAGTTGGAAAAGACTCTGATGCTGGGAGGGATTGGGGGCAGGAGGAGAAGGGGACGACAGAGGATGAGATGGCTGGATGGCATCACCAACTCGATGGACATGAGTTTGAGTGAACTCCAGGAGTTGGTGATGGGCAGGGAGGCCTTTCGTGCTGTGATTCATGGGATCACAAAGAGTCGGACACGACTGAGCGACTGAACTGAACTGAACCTACTAGTGGAAATTTTAATACATTGTTTAATGAACCATCATTTTACAAATAAAAGACAAGAAATAATTTTTTACAAAAGAAGACACTGCCACCTACCATTATTTCATATTTGCTTGTTAGTAGATGCCTTAAACACATCTTCCAAATATATTGTTTTGAATGATATACCAGTACTACACGAAATATACTATTTATTTACCTTTTCAAAAATAAGTCTCACCTCATTCCTCAAAAAATTATACATAAAATGTGTTGTTACATGTTTATTGTTCTTAGATTATAATTTTCTGTTTGTATAGCATTATAGCTAACACCTTTAGAAACTTAAATATGATATTAATTTTATAGTATTACAAATATAATTATAAAGTGTCAATTTTTTTTAAACTACAGACAATTGACACATTACTATTAACCCCCCAGATGTACATATGTTGTAGGTTCACACACACACAAAAAACACAGACCAGTTCAATAGAGTGAAAGCAAAGGCAACAATTATTAAAAGGTAGATACACTAGAGTCACATTTCTGAGACAGAGAGCAAGGGCCTGGAGAGAACACGGTGACACACACTGAAATATCAGCAAAGTGAAGAGATCTGAACAATAATTGTCACAGGTATTACCTCGTTGTGATTTCTGTTATTTCTATAACCTTAATTTTATACAGTTAAGAATTTTAAGTATGTTTCTTAACCATTATCTAGACTTATATCAATGACATTCTGTGTTGTTTTCTCTTTTTGTTGCTAATGACAAGACTGAAATATTGTTCTGGTTAAATTAAGTGAAATTATAAATTATTTAAAACAGATGACCAAAACTCAATGTAATGCTTCCCTATTCTATTCTTCTGAGGTCTACTTCCATTTACATGATGCTAAATATCTAGACTCAAAAAAAGTGTGTTTTTATTGTTATTATTTACCTCACATCAACATTATTATAAGAGAAGCTTAGTGTTTTTGTTTACAGGATAAATAATACAATAGGGATTCTAAACATTATTTGTAATTTTCTGAGTTCTTAAAATAGCTACCAGAATACATGAGTTTCATTTAAAAGATCTTTTAGCTCAAGCACCTTCAGTTGTAATTTGGCTTGGCTCAGCACTTGGTGGCAATACATTTAGAGACTGAGAAAAGGGATTTATTAACTTTTGAGCATTCTGCTTTATTTTTGTGACAAAACTTCAGTATAGATTTAAATTTCTGAACATACATGTAAGAATTCCACCAGTGACAAAAGCTATAATCACCTCTAAGCTGTCCAGGTGTTTCTAAATTATGTGTCATCAGTATTTTTTTTTTCCCTAACCAGAGGGTATTTAAAGCCACATTCTAAACTCCTACATTTGATTTATTTTTCAGAATCCCTCACCAATGTGTTGTTGGAAACTCTTTTGATCTCTGGATGCCTTTTTAATATATCTTTATGTAACTGTTTTAATTGCAACTAAGCCAATTCACCTATGAAAATACATTCTTAAATAGAGCTAACTTTTCCTCTGAGGCTCTCATACTAAATTGGGGATGAATTATATCAGGGAATCATCCATGGCACATTAACAAATGCAGTATGATTATTTGGCATCTAAATACTACATACACACCTCTGTTTACCCCAAAAGCATTTCCTAAAGACATCTTCACCTGACAATGAGTTACACATATAATTCATCAAGAGATGGAGACATACCATTCAGAATCCAAACTTCCTAGCAGAGGTAAACTGTTCTCTTGCTTTGAAATGCAAACAGAACGCACTAAGTACAATGGGAGGGCATTCAGTGTACTAAGAACAATGAGAATAGTCTAAAAGACACGTAAATATGTCAGATGATTTATCAATTTCATTTTCCCATGGCAAGTTTTCTTAGAGTCTTCTTTCTGCTTTAAACTAGACTTTAGCTTCTCTAAGCCTGGAAATATCCTCAGACACTCTGTTTGCAAGTCTGTTTGCAATCTCCTCCTCTCAATTATTTTAATTAATTATTTAACAACAACAAAAATTAAAAGATGGTTACATATAGATCAACAGTGAAAGTATAGCATAAACCAGTATTGATGATTAATCCATCTATTCACCTGGGGTACAACTGCAAAATATAAGTAAAAAAGGAAGTAAAACCATCTTCTCACAGTTACTTGACACTACATGATTTGTCTCCGTTCCTACATAAAATTAGTTCGTTCCCCTGGATCCTTCTTCTCTTGAATGGAGACCCTTTGTTTATACCACATATCCCTCCAGCTACCTCTTCCCATTGAACTCTTTATAGTAAAACACTGCCAAATCTTAAACGTTGTCTATCTACAACTTACACAAATTCTTACACAGTTGAAAACTTCTTCCTTTATGACACATTTTTCTTAACTTAGATTCGGAGGTGCTTCTAGTTTTCTTCCTGCCTCTAGTCTCTTCCCTGAAGACTACATTGCAGGTTCCTCCATCATGTCTGGACCAATGAATATCAGAGTGTTCCAAATAAGTTTTTGTTTTTCTCAAAGTATATCTTCTTTGTCAATTTACCTAGATCTATGGTTTCACAAACTATCATTGTACTAAAGACTCCCAACTGTGTATCTCTAGTCTTAACCAAATTCCCAATTTCCCTAAAAGGGTTAACCTTCCCTAGGTTAATCTGTTTCGTTTCAGTAAAATATGTTTCTGTTCTACCAGAAATTCAGGCCAAACCTAACCTGTACACTCTTAATTCTTCTCTTTCTTCTTCATATCCCATAGCAAATCCTCTCAGCTCTGCTTTCAAAAGTAAATACCATTTCTAAACTTTTCTTAACATGTCCACCATGACTTTAGTCCAAATCTCTGTTAGCTTCCATTCAGATTACTCCCAAATTCTCATTTATTCCTACTTTTTCTACATTTACCCCATTGTAGTAGCCATAATCATCCTTTAAGAGAGAGACCAGATTATTTTACAACACTGTTCAAAGCCATTCAGTGTTTCTCTACCATATTTAGGCTAAAACAAACTCCTTACGATTGGTAGAAAATATCCCTTGCCTACTTCAATAACCACTCATTTCTCTGCCTCTCACTGTTTGCTTCCTTGAAAACATCATTCTTGTTTCCGCTTCAAAGATTCTAAGGTTCTCCCTTCTTTCTGAGCTTCTCCTTATTCCAATAGTCACATGATACTTTCCTTTTTACATTTATACATTTACATTATATCTTTGGGATTTACTGTGTAGAACAGAGCAGACCACGGACCTCAGACTCTTTTGAGGTATTTACATAAGTGAGAAATAACTTTTATTGTTTTTGAACAATCATATATTTTTCAGTCTAATTTTACAACAACCTGACTAAAGAAATAGGTATCAAAGTTGTCCAAATTTCTGCCTTAAGGAGATGAATGCTAAACAAAGTATTCTGGTGTCAGATGAAGAAGATAACTATTATTCCAACATAGAGCACAAATATTATTGTGAATTCCTATGTTTGCAAATATAAGCCTTCTGCTAAGCCTCATATGTTAAAGTATAGAGCTGTTACAGTTGTTTCATTTGCTTTGGGAGTTGAGGAAGGACTCTAATCTCTTGTTTGGAATTTGGTAAGTAGCCTCCCGACAGAGTAAAAGTAGAGAGGAGGCCTGGAAACCCAGCCACTCCAAATACACACTTTCGATCAATTCTCAGACATTTATCTCCATGTATCATACATATCTTCTGAGATATCTTTGGCCTTTTAGGTTATTTTGGTAGTAAGCTGTTCATACCTTTGTGGACACTTGATATGGCTTCCTCTTATCTACTAATTCAATAATCACTCCATTTCCTTTTTGGCTTAAAAAAAATTGAACTGTTCATCTGTTCTTGTCTATGTCACTATTTCCTTTGTCTTTTTCAGTTGTATCACTTTTGAGCCTTTACTATCTACTACTCTCATTTAAGTGAGGTTTAAGGAGAACAAGGAGATCATTGATAACTAGAAGTCACTAACTTCAAATATACTTAAACATCTTCCATCCTAAAGCAAAGCAAACCCACTTGAAGAAAAGAAAGGCTCACAGGACATTATAACCCTTTCTTGATTCCATTCAATTTCTCACCTTTCCTTTAGAGTGGTAGTTCTCAACTGGGGGCAATTTTGTTCCCCAAGGGAACAACTCAGTTCAGTCAGTTCAGTCGCTCAGTCATGTCCAACTTTTTGCGATCCTATGGACTACACATGCCAGGCTTCCTTGTCCAACACCAACTCCCAGAGTTTGCTCAAACTCATGTCCATCGAGTCAGTGATGCCATCCAACCATCTCATCCTCTGCTGTCACCTTCTCCTCCTGCCTTCAACCTTTCCCAGCATCAGGGTCTTTTCAAATGAGTTTGCTCTTTGAATCCAGTGCCCAAAGTACTGGAGTTTCAGCATCAGTATCAGTCCTTCCAGTGAATATTCAGGATTGATTTCTTTATGGACCGGTTGGATCTCTTTTCAGTCCAAGGGACTCTCAAGAGTCTTCTCCAACACCACAGTTCAAAAGCATCAGTTCATCAGCACTGATCTTTCTTTATAGTCCAACTCTCACATCCATACATGACTACTGGAAAAAAACATAACCTAGACTAACTGGACCTTTGTTGGCAAAGTACTGTCTCTGCTTTTTAATATACTATCTAGATTGGCTATAACTTTTCTTCCAGGGAGCAAGCGTCTTTTAATTTCATGGCTGCGGTCACCATCTGCAGTGATTTTGGAGCCCAAAAAACTAAAGTCTGCCACCCTTTCCACTATTTCCCCATCTATTTACTATGAAGTGATGGGACTGGATGCCATGATCTTAGTTTTTTGAATGTTGAGGTCTAAGCCTACTTTTCCACTCTCCTCTTCCACTTTTCCACTCTCCTCTTTCATTTTCTTCAAGGGGCTCTTTTGTTCTTCTTCACTTTCTGCCATAAGGGTGGTGTCATCTGCATATCTGAGGTTATTGATATTTCTCCTGGCAATCTTGACTCCAGCTTGTGCTTCATCCAGCCCAGTGTTTCTCACGATGTACTCTGCATATAAGTGGGTCTAGTAAGATCTTTACAACCTTGAGTCATTCTTTTGATTTATTGTAATAAATAACTTAAAAAGTATATAACTCCCTTGCTAACACTAGTGAGGTGGGCACTCTCCACCCCTCTTCTGATGTCTGTGTCAGAAGCTTTCTCTGTCCCTTTTCACTGTAATAAACCTCTGCTATACAAAAGCTCTTGAGTGATCAAGCCTGGTCACTGGCCCCACAGCTAAATCTTCTTCTTCAGAGATAATAAATCTGACAACATTCACTGTAAGCTATCACTGGTAAGGTCATTCTTAAAATTTTGCATGCTACACTTCACCATTGTGTGAACCAGACTACCAGATGTCCAAGCTGGGTTTAGAAAAGGCAAAGGAACTAGAGGTCAAATTGCCAGCATTCACTGGATCTTAGAGTAAACTAGGGAATTCCAGGAAAATCTACCTGTTTCATCATCTACACCAAAGCCTTTGACTGTGTGGATCATAATAAACTGTGGAAAGCTCTTAGAGAGGTGGGATTACCAGAGCATCTCACTTGTCTCCTGAAAAACCTGTATGGGGGTCAAGAAGCAACAGTTAGAACCCTGTATGGAACAAATGATTGGTTCAAGATTGGGTAAGGAGTAAGGCAGGGCTGTCTGCTATTATCTTGTTTGTTTAATCTATATGCTGAGCACATCATGAGAAGTGCTGGGCTGGATGAATTACAAGCTAGAATCAGGATAGGAAGGAAAACAACAACAACCTCAGATATGTGGATGATATCTCTAATGGCAGAAAGCACAGAGGAACTAAAGAGCCTCTTGAGGAGGGTGAAGGAGGTTGAGTGCAAGAGTGGACTTTAAACATTAAAAAAAAAAAAAAAAACTGAGTTCATGGCATCAGTCCCTATTACTTCATGGCAAATAGAAGGGGGAAGGTGGAAGTAGTGATAGGTTTCCTCTTCTTGGGCTC
This sequence comes from Redunca redunca, assembly GCA_006410935.1. Classification (NCBI taxonomy): domain Eukaryota; kingdom Metazoa; phylum Chordata; class Mammalia; order Artiodactyla; family Bovidae; genus Redunca; species Redunca redunca. Next base: position 72,989 of record SJYQ01000114.1, on the reverse strand, counting down.
CAAAATCACAGTGAATTGTGACTGCAGTCATGAAATCAGAAGACGTTTGCTACTTGGCAGGAAAGCTATGACAAGCCTAGACAGTGTGTTGAAAAACGGAGACATTACTTTTCTGACAAAGGTCCATATAGTCAAGGTTATGGTTTTCCCAGTGGTCACATATGGTTGTGAGAGCTGGACTATAAAGAAGGCGGAGCACCGAAGAATTGATGCCTTCAAATTGTGGTGCTGGAGAAGAGTCCTGAGAGTCCCTTGGACAGCAAGAAGATCAAATTGGTCAGTCTTAAGGGAAATCAACACTGAATACTTGTAAGAATTGTTAATGAAGCTGAAACTCCTGTATTTGGTCATCTGATGCAAAGAGACAACTCATTGGAAAAGTCCTGATGCTGGGAAAGATTGAAGGCAGAAGGAGAAGAGGGCATTAGAGGATGAGATGAATGGATAGCATCACCAATGCAATGGAGACGAACTTGGGCACACTTTGAGAGATGGTGAGGGACAGGGAGGCCTGGTGTGCTGCAGTCCATGGGTTCGCAAAGAGTCTGACCTGATTGGCTGACTGAACAACAACAGGAACAGTGACAGAAGCTGTAAACATTTGGTGAGTAAATAAAAGGGGCACAGAGATATAGCCACTGTCAAACTCAGCCTAGCATCCTATTCAGGAAACCAGACACTATCTTTAAAGCTAGGTGACAACAATTGGCAAAGATGGGTTTATGCTGTAGCAACATAATAAGAATTATGTTAGAAAGAGTTTACACTCCCAACAGTTATGTGTTATGGACCTCAGAACAAAGCACCTGGTTTCACGATATAGAGCATTTATTTATTTTAATATTATAGACAAGACATACTACATATGTTATATAAGTAATTAGGAATGGAAACAAAGTATATAAAATAGAGTCAACAGATATTTAACAGATAAAATCGACTTCACTGGATAGGAAAAGCTTAGAAATGGTAAACAAAATTGATCAACTCTAGGAGAAAAGGGGAATGGCTGGAAAAAAACAAACTTCCTAGCTTAAGTAAATGTATTCATTGGATACATGATCATCTGAGATGATCTGCATAGCCTATTTTAAGCCTCCTCACCTACACACATATACCCAAACAATCTGACACACAAACAAGTGTGGCATCTTCCTTTCTAAAATCTTATTTTGATACTTCAGTACTTCAAACTATGTCTGTCAATAGAAAAATGGCACCATCCCCATCTAAAATGATACTGGGAATCTTCTGCAGAAAAAGTTAGAAACATGGATGGATTGTTCTCCCCTAAAATATCAGTTTAGCCAGTTGCTACTTTTGCCTCCACCTCTTGCCCATCTTGCTCATTATCTATCTGAGATTCAATTGGATTACAAGTTTTCTTTGACCAATGAATAAATAATGAGAAATTCTGAGTGAAATCCTTTCAGTTACATAAAACTATAAATCAGAGTCAAACAAAGCAACCTTTTGAACCATCAAAATCATTGACTATGACCTACATGTCTCATGATCAAAGAACCAAGCTTTTAGTTTTCTTGTACTGACTATATTTAATATATTTTAGAGGTAAAAATCCATTGAAAACTATGAACAGAACATTAAGATGAATGTGGTATCCTCCATGGAATAGGCATATTATATCCACATGAAAATGAGCATTTGATAATAAAAAGAATATACATCTGGAGCTCAAAACATCAAAGTGTTTGATTTCAATCTGGGAATCAGTGCATATAGATAGCAATAAAGCCAGGGTTGTGCTTGAGACTGTCCGAGGATATAACCAGGAAAAGAAGAGAGACCGGCTAGACAGAAAGACAGGCAGACACTAAAGACAGGCCTATGTAATTTAGCCTTTGAAGGAATATGTAAAGGAATAAGGACAATTCTGAGGAGACTGAAGATGGAAAGGAAAAAAACTGTCCCAGAAGCCCGAGATAAAATTTCAAGAAATGTTCATAGGGGCATATGGAATTAAAAGACAATGAGTTCTTTAAATAATCCACTAAAGAGACAATTGGAGATTATTATTAGTAATCTTATCATGAAGATGAACAGTATAGGGAAAGACATTTTGAAGTTGTCTTATAGAGTGTTTTTTGCTGTTTTGTAAGTATGTTGTTTGATATGATTCAGTAAAAAAGGATTATTTAGGTTATAAAAATGTAAAAGTTAATACAAAGTAAATTAGGAAATGTCTTATAAAGTTTAACATAGATGTTCTACCCTATGTTTGAGTAATTTCATTCTTAAGTGTTTGTCAAAAAATATATGTATTTCCATAAAAAAACTTTGATCATGATTGCTCATTAGTAACTTTATTTTTAATACCTAAAACCAGACACAACCCAGGCTTCAGTTAACTGGAGAAACAAACTGTGGCATATTTGTATGACAGGATAGTACTCAGCAATTAAAAAGAACAGAGTACTGATACATTCAACAGCGTGGCTAAATTTCAAAAATATATGAAGTAAAAATAGCCAATGCAAAAGAACAACTATTGTGTGATTTCATTTATGTGAATTTTTATAACAGGGAAACCAAATGATCATGACAGAAATAAGAATAGTGTTACTTCTGGGGCTGTAAAGGATTGACTGAAAAGGGAAATTTCCAAGGATGGAGTTGTTCTGTGTTTTGATAGAGGTGTGGGTTAATACAGTTGCATGCACTTATGAAAACTCAATATTTACACTTAATATTTCATTATATCTAAATTGTTCTTTTAATCAAAGGGAAAAATAAACCAAATGTTAATGGGAAAATGATATTATACACATTTATCTGCATTGAGAAGGGTAAGGAGAGATATCTAGGGATGAGGACTATCCCTGTCTGAGGGAAAGTTCCTTTAAATTAGGCTGAGGAAAAATTCCTTTATATAGTGTTAAGACCATGGAACTTGAACATGTTAATATTATAAAAAAGAGCAAGAGAGAGGGAAATGTCCACTTTAAAGAGAGGGCATTGATAGAGCAATATCCCAGAGGAGGCAGAGGGGAATTGAATTCAAATTACTAAACATGTTTTACTTTTCTGCTCTGAAAGGCCACAAAAGAGACAGAGCAGGCTCAGATTTAGGGACTTAGTCTAATTAATTTATAGTGGGTTATGTAACCAGTCATGAGACGAGACTAAACATAAAAAATTTCATTATTTGGGCCCCATGTAGTCCTCACAAGGATAAGAGGACTTCTGGGGCCTCTGTAATTGACTTCTAACAAGACAGATTATTTTGATCATGTTAGAGACTCGAATCTGAAATGGGCTCCACCCTGAGCTAGTTCTTTGGTTAGGACTCAGCAATGGCAATACTTGTCTAAAATTGTTTTTATAGAAGAAAAAGTCAAGCACTGCCAGAAACTTTGCACAGGAATTATAGTGGACTGTAGAGACTGATGCAAACCTAAATTGCCAGATGCATTTGGAAAGAGCTGATGTATCAGAATATGAAATGTTAACTTAAGCATGAGCCTTTTCATCTTATTGAGTTTAATGAAAAAGTTACTTGGATATCTGTAAAACAACAGAAAATAAATGGGAAATATCTAGACAATCAGTGAGACATTTTGGCAAAGTTACATCATAGCCTCATAAACCTTGAACCTAATAGAGTATGTTGACCATAATTATTAGGGAGAAATGAATGGGTAGAAAGCAACCCATGTATGTTTGAGAAGTGCTATTTGAAATTTGAGAGTGTATGAGAATGACTAGATAATTTCAAAGAACAATACTTGTTTAAATAATGACGATAGCTCCAATGCTCCAAAAACAATGCTCTGAAGTGGCTTCATTGAAAATTACTTACATTTGAAACTATGGATTAGGAAACTTCAGTAAACAGACTAAATGGAAACCATCTGAGAGGAGAATGGAAATTAGAAATATGCTCAAAAACAAAAATATAATAGGAAGAAAACTTGCATGCTTATATTGAACATTTGGTCTCATTAGGAACAAATCTCTACATCATCATTTAAAAACCCTGGTTATGTTTTGCTGTATAAAATTCCACTTTTAATTACTTCTTTAAATTTTATTATTTCAAAAAATTTCTGTCATTTTTACTCAGTAAAACAGACATTGAAATTCTATAGTATCTTTATATCACTTTTTCATATTACTTATGACATATCATGCTGTTTTAAAACTACAGGTATAAATAATGCAATGACACAGCTTTTTATTTTTATAATAGAGGATACTATGGTATATAAAGAATCAAGCCACTATAAATCTAGGAGGTTATGTTAGTCTGCTGAGGCTGCCATAACAAAACATCACATACTGGGTGGCTCAAACAACAGAAATTTATTTCTCACAGTTCTAGAGGCAGCAAGTCCAAGATCAAGGCATCAGTGGCTTTGATTTCTCCTCCTTGACTTGTAGACCTTCTCACTGTGGCCTCACATGGTGTCACATGGTGTTTTCTCTGTGCGACTGAAACCCTGGTAGCTTTCCTCTTTTTCTATGGCCACCAGTCCTATTGGGTTAGGGCCCCACCCTTCCTTATGTCTTCACTTAACCTAATACCTCTTTATAGGCCCTGTGCCAAGATACAGTCACATCAGGCGTTAACGCTTTCTACATATGAATTTGGATGGGGGAAGACAATTGAGTTTATCAAACGGGTTATGTCAGGTCCAATATTTGAGGGACCTCTAAGACAACAAATGGGTAGTGACTAGGAACGGTTGAAGGGTAGATAATCCAGCTAATATTAAGAAAATATCTTGGTTCTAGACCAAAATATTGGTCTAGATTTGCTATTGGTCTAGGATTTGCTAATCCTACAGATTAGCAAATGTGTCTTTATAAGGATATCTTCTTACCCCTCACCCCATAAGAGAACTGTTTCAGACTACTCATTTCTTCCTACCCTGGAGAAATGAATCTTTTCATTTCTCTAGATGAAGGCATATGAATATGAACTTTCATAACTCAGTGCCTCCTACGTAGAGAGGAAAGTTTTCATAAAGTGTTATAACCAATCCTTCATGTTTTATCTTGGTACCTTTTGGACAATCAGATAGATAGAGAGTGGGATAGATAGAGAGTGGGAGTGCCTTATAACTGCCATGTGACGGGGTTAGAAGTAAGCCAATCCAGTTGACATTTATAATTAGATTGTGATTTTTTTTTCCAGCATCAGCTGGTAGACCCAGACACTCTGTCAGTCTTAGCTTCTATAATATTTCCTATGAGCAAGAACAAACTTGTTGAAGAAGACTAGAGAAGAAAAGAAAAATCTAGATTTCTCTGGCTTGAGATCTGAATGCAAGGTGAAGTGTATCACACTCTTTGATAGTTTTAAGCAAGTTTTCTCAACCTAAGCACTAGTGTCACTGGGGCCAGATAAGTATTTACTATGGAGGAAGGGGGGTACTGTTCTATGTGTTATATGATGTTTAGCAGTATCTCTGGCTTCTGCTTACCAGATTCCAGTGGTATCTTTAGCCATGACAACTGAAATTATCTCCAGACATTGGTAGAATATGCAGCAAAAAAAAAAAAAGAGCAAGACTAGATGTTCCTTTTTAATTTCATTTCTAATTTTAAAAAATGAAATTAAAAGATGCTTGCTCCTTGGAAGAAAAGCTCTGACCAACCTAGACAGCATATTAAAAAGCAGAGACATTACTTTGCCAACAAAGGTCTGTCTAGTAAAAGCTACGGTTTTTCCAGTAGTCATGTATGGATGTGAGAATTGGACCATAAAGAAAGCTGAGTGTCAAAGAATTGATGCTTTTCAATTGTGATGCTGGAAAAGATTCTTGAGAGTCCCTTGGACTGCAAGGAGATCCAACCAGTCCATTCCTTTCCAGTTAAAGGAAATCAGTCCTGAATATTTATGGAAAGGACTGATGCTGAAGCTGAAACTCCGGTACTTTGGCCACTTGATGCAAAGAACTGACTCACTGGAAAATACCCTGATCCTGGAAAATACCCTGATCCTGGGAAAGATTGAAGGTGAGAGGAGAAGGGGATGACAGAGGATGAGGTGGTTGGCTGGCATCACCGATTCAATGGACATGAGTTGGGTAGGCTCCAGGGGTTAGTGATAGAAGCCTGACGTGCCTCAGTTCATGGAGTCGCAAGGAGTCAGACATGACTAAGTGACTGATATGAACTAATTGAACTGGGAGACTAAGTAAAGCAGATTGTCATCCTCATTATGAGTAAGTCTTATATAATCTGTAGGAGACCTGAATAGAACAAAAGTCAAAGTAGGGGAGAATTCACTTTCTCTGTCTGGGGTATTGTGTTTTCTCTTCCTTTCACACTGTTTCATAACTAGTACATTGGTTTGCTCCTCCACTCAGACTGGACTTAAACCATCAGTTCTCCGCTTCTCAGGCCTTTAGGATATGAACTGAAACTATACCAATGGTTCTCCTGGGTCTTCAGCTTGCAGATGGCAGATTATAGGACTCTAGAGTCATTCTAGTGGTGTAAGCGAATTCATACACACACACATATAATTCTATGTATGATTCATATAAATACATATAACTCCTATATATGTATAAAATTCCTATATGCGTGCATATATCCTCTTTCAACCTCTGTAATCACATGATCCAATTCTCTATTTATCAATAAATTTTAGAAAGTGGGCAAGGGAGATTCTTTACTTCTGGCATTTGTCGGCAAATTACTAANCATGAATTGGCAAATTACTAACTAACAATGTGAGAAAAAATTAATAAACTGAATAAATTTTCTGTATCAAAAGTATAACCATACCTAACAGTAAATTTATTTCATCTTTTCAGAAGACTGGTTTTATAAGAAGAGGTAGCCAGGTGGTCTAGGTAAAAGTATTAGAGAGTATAACATGTTTTCCTTTATTTACAATTCTTTTATTCCTAAGGGAAACACTTTTCAAATAAAACAAGATATACTCTTTCATTCCAAGAGTGAAAAAACTATTCATATCAAAATGATGAAAGTGGTATCTTCCTTCTTTTTATGCTTCAGGATGAAATGAAAATACCATTTTGGCATGCTATCTTCTTTCCATGCTTATTCTGTCATTCTGCCAGCTTATTAGTAGATAAAAATTAATGGGAAAGAGTGAAATCCAACCTAGAAAACCTATGTAGGGAAACTAAGGTAAAAAAATTGGTATTAGTAGAGGTTTTTAATGCACCCAGAAAATATTAAAGAAGACTGCAGTTAGAAGGAAAAGAGTTGCCCTGTTTTTTTTTGTTTTTTTTTTTTTGTTTTTTTTTTCCACTTAAACTAGTAGTGTCCAGGTTGCCAAACAGAAATTTGGATAAAAATAAAATCTTAAATTAAATGGCACCATTTTTCAAATCTACTTTTTTTCATTCTTTTTACTGAAACTCACACAAGAAAAGCACTCTATACCAATAGAATGAATTCTTCAGTTTCTATCCCTCACTCATCCATCCATCTAGTAGTCCAGTACTGCCTCAGTAAATTACAGTAAATTCATTTTCATTTTCAATGCAAAATTTGACTGAAATCTGAAAGGCAGTTTCTAGAACTTAAATAATTATTTAGAGGAATGTATGCTAAGAGAACAAGATTGCAACCATATTTTTGCTCTGAAACTTTGTCCAGGTTCCTGTCTCTTTAGTAAGATCCATTGACATCTCAAAGTTAGTAAAGAACACTGAACATAGTAATAAGCTCTGATATTTTAATGAGGCTTGCTAAAGTTTACTGAGCATAGTCAAATTTCTAATTAGGTATTTATTTTACAGAGAATAAAATGTCAATGATGGGGATAATTTCAAAAATAAATTTATGAGAGATTGAGATCTAAAAGTAAACTGATTACCAGAATCTATTTTTGGTTTAATGAAGACTTTATCTTCAATATTAAGTAGTGCTAGCATTTATTTCATGTAACTTCCTATACTTTATATGGGCAACCGTGATGGCTCAGATGGTAAAGAATCCATCTGCAACGTACAGATCTGAGTTCAATCCCTGGGTCAGGAAGACCCCTGGAGAAGGGAATGGCTACCTACTCCAGTATTCTTGACTGAAGAATCCCATGGACAGAGATGCCTGGTAGTCTACAATGCATGGGGTCACAGAGAGTCAGACATGACATGTTCCTCAAAGCAATCATTGCTATAATATCTGAGAAGTGACATTTTGTGGCTACCCATTTGGCAAATATTTGAGAAACTATAACAAAAAAGTGGCTTTTTGTTGTTTATTTTATAACTAGCGTTTTTAGAGTTGAAAGGGATCTTGTGGCTAATTTGATTCCCACATTAATTTTACAGATGATGGAAAGTTAGCTTCCAAAAAAAAAAATTTGATTTTATACATCACTGAGAATTCACAGCAGAAGCAAGGGTATACTGCATTTAAAAAAAAATAATCTATTACACTCTTATTTTTCTGTGGAAAATTCAATCCTCTTCAAAGAAAAATGAGGCAGAAGTTTAAAGTTTCCTTTCCCCTCTTATCCCCCTAATTCTGGCTTGTGGTTATGTTTATGGTTAACTTGCCAATTCATTTGTTTTGTTCATCTGATTGCTTATTTTTCCTTGGGAGATTCAGTTTGGATTTCTTCTGAAGGTTTCATAAATGCATAACTAGGAAACTCTCCTATGATGAGCTTTTGTCAAAACTTAATTCAGTTGGAAATGTTCATAAATAAGTTAATAGAAAAATCACCCCATTGGTGGGTTACAGAACCATTCCCAGAATCACATTGTCAATACTCAACCATATGACTTTGTGCATGATGCTATCCAAAGTAAATGAAAATGCTATAGCAGAATACCTATATATTCCCTTCTAGGTAACAGTTCTCTGATTCTATGAAATTGGCACTAATACAAGTCACTGTTCTTGAAAAGACAACATTTTGTAAATCAAGGTTTATCTATCATTCCAAAAGAATAATCTAGGTGCTCATTTAATTACCAAAGAAAAGACGAATGAATCAAGAAATGTTTACTTTTAGGAAAAGTTTGCAACGAGATACATATACATACAGGAAGAATGAATAGGCTGAACCAAGTGGAAATGACACCTAGTAGTTAGAAAAGGTAGAAGAACCAGAGATCAAATTGCCAACATACTCTGGATCATAGAAAAAGCAAGGGGACTCCCCCCCAAAATATCTACTTCTGTTTCATTGACTATGATAAAGCCTTTAACTGTGTGGATCATAACAAGCTGTGGAATATTCTTAAAGAGAGAGGTATACCAGACCACTTTACATGCCTCCTGAGAAACCTGTAGGCAGGACAAGAAGCAACAGTTAGAACTGGACATGGAAAATGACTGGTTCAAATTTGGAAAGGGGTACATTAAGGTTGTATATTGTCATACTGCTTATTTAACTTCTACGAAGAGTACGTCATGTGAAATGCAGGGCTAGATGAATCACAAGCTGGAATCAAGATTACCAGGAGAAATATCAACAACCTCAGATATGCAGATGATGCCACTTTACTAGCAGAAAATGAAGAGGAACTAAAGAGTTTCTAGGTGAGGGTGAAAGAGGTGAGTAAAAAAGCTGGCTTAAAACTCAACATTTCAAAAACTAAGATCTTGGCATCTGGTCCTATCACTTCATGGCAAATAGATGAGGAAAATGTGGAAACAGTGTCAGATTTCACTTTCTTGGGCTCCAAAATCAATGTGGGCAGTGATTGCAATCACAAAATTCAAAAAACTCTTGCTCCTTGGAAGAATAGCTATGTCAAACCTAGACAGTGTTTTAAAAAGCAGAGACATTACTTTGCCAACAAAGATCCATAGTCAATGCTATGGCTTTACCAGCAATTGTGTATGGATGTGACAGTTGGATCATACAGAAGGCTGAGTGCTGAAGAATTGACAGTTTTGAACTATGGTGCTGGAGAAGACTCTTGAGAGTCCTTTGGACTGCAAGGAGATCAAACCAGTCATTCCTAAAGGAAATCAGTCCTGAGTATTCACTGGAAGGACTGATGATGAAGCTCCAATACTTTGGTCACCAGATGCAAAGAGCTGACTCATTGGAAAAGATCCTGATGGTGGGAAAGATTGAAGGCAGGTGTAAAAGGGGATGGCAGAGGATGAGATGGTTGGATGGCATCACTGACTCAATGGACTGAGTTTGAGCAAATTCAGGGAGATAGTGATGGACAAAGAAGCCTGGTGTGCTGCAGTTCATGGGGTTGCAGAGTCAGAAATGACTTAGCTATTAAGCACCATGTCTTTTACCACAGTATCTATTCATTTGGATCATGTGGAGCTTACTCATTAAGATTTCTCAGAGATGAGAATAAAGTTTCTTTGTTCTGTTTTAAATTTACAATATAAGGAAAGGTCCCATATAAGCCAACAAATGCTGCTATTTATCTTCCCAATCTAGTGCAAAAAAATCAGAAATTCCAATAAAAATGTGAATGGATTTTCTGTAGAAACATTAGAAGTTGGAAAGGGTTGAAAAGTAGAATCCCATTTGGAATATGAGTACCAAGTATCTTGGTAAACATGATTATTTTTAATGTTGTTCAAACCTGAGTTCCAAAATGTTTTAAGCAATTTTCTTATGAATAAAAAATAGAGAAAAGAAAGAAAATTAAGTAAGACAAAAGGGGCTTAAATTTAGCAGTACTGCTTTTGGTCATTGTTAGTTTATTCTATCCATATTGAAAAATGTAAATATTTTGAAAAAAATAGTGATTTAAAACACTGGTAGATAAGTGATTATACAAGTGATATATTCCTTTTGTCAAAATCCTAGTTAATTTTATAAGTAATGAATAATGTTTCTCTGAATGTAAAGCAGAAAATGCTTAAATTAACACAACATATTCAGAGGATAATGGTCTTAAAATTATGGTTGGAAAATGATTGAAAAATATTTTAATTTAAATATTCAATACCAGTTCTTTGAGAAGATAAACAAAATTGACAAATCTTTAGCCAGACTCAACAAAAAATAAAGAGAGAAGAATCAAATCAACATAATTAGAAATTACAAAGGAGAGGTTTCAACAGACAAAACAGAAATACAAAGGATTATAAGAAACTATTATGAACAACAATATGGCAATAAAATGGATAACTTGGAAAAGATGGACAAATTCTTAGAAAAGTGTAATCATCCAAGACTGAACCAGTAAGAAATAGAAATTATGAACAACCCAATTATAAGCACTGAAACTGTGATAAAAAATCTCCCAAAAAACAAAAGCTCAGGATCAGATGGTGTCATAGGAGAATTCTATCAAACATTTAGACAAGAGCTAATGCCTATCCTTTTAAAACTCTTTGAAAAAAAAAGTGCAGAGGAAGGAACACTTTCAAACTCATTCTATGAGGCCACCATCACCCTGATACCAAATCCAGAAAAAGATGAAACAAAAAACTACAGGCCAATATCACTGATGAACATAGATGCAAAAATTCTCAACAAAATTTTAGCAAACAGAATTCAGCAACACATCAAAAAGCTCCTACACCATGATCAATTTGGGTTTATTCCAGGGATGCAAGGATTCTTCACTATATACAAATCTATCAATGTAATATACCAAATTGAAAGGTAAAAAGCATATGATCAGATGCAGAAAAAGCCTTTGACAAAATTCAGCACCCATTTGTGATTAAAACTCTTTTTTAAAAAGGGCATAGAAGGAAGCTATGACAACATAGTACAGGCCATATATGATAAGCCTGCAGCAAACATTATCCTCAGTGGTGAAAAACTGAAAGCACACCCCCTAAGATCAGGCACATGACAAGGGTGTCCACTTTCACCACTATTACTCAACATAGTTCTGGAAGTCCTAGCTACAGCAATCAGAGAAGAAAAAGAAATAAAAGGAATCCAGATTGGAAAAGAAGTAAAGCTCTCACTGTTTGCAGATGACATGGTACTGTACATTGAAAATCCCAAAGATAGTATCAGGAAATTACTAGAGCTAATCAGTGAATTTAGCAAAGTTGCAGAATACAAAATCAATATACAGAAATCACTTGCATTTCTATATACTAACAATGAAAAATCAGAAAAAGAAATTAAGGTATCAATCCCATTCACCACTGCAATAAAAACAATTAAATATCTAGGAATAAACTTACCTAAGGAGACGAAAGAACAGTACACAGAAAAGTATAAGGCACTAATGAAAAAAATCAAAGACAACATAAACAAATGGAGAGATATTCCATGTCCCTGGGTAGGAAGAATCAATATTGTGAAAATGACTATGCTACCAAAAGTAGTCCACAGATTCAATGCAATCCCTATCAAATTACCAATGGCATTTTTCACAGAACTAGAATAAAATATTTCACAATTCATATGGAAACACAAAAGACCCTGAATAGTCAAAGCAGTCTTAAGAAAGAAGAATGGAGCAGGAGGAATCAAGCTTCCTGACTTCCATTATACTACAAAGCTACAGTCATCAAGACAGTGTGGTACTGGAAATGAAACAGAAATATAGAAAAACAGAACAAGTTAGAAAGTCCAGAAATAAACCCATGCACCTATGGGTACCTTATTTTTGACAAAGGAGGCAAGAATATACAATGGGGCAAAGACAGCCTTTTCAATAAATGGTGCTGGGAAAACTGGACAGCTACATGTAAAAGAATGAAATTAGAACACTTCTTAACATCATACACAAAGATAAACTCAAAATGGATTAAAGACTTAAATGTAAGAAAAGAAAGTATAAAACTCTTAGAGGAAAGCAGAGGCAGAACACTCAATGACATAAATCAAAGCAAGATCCTCTATGACCCACCCCCTAGAGTAACACAAATTAAACAAAGTAAACAAATGGGACCGGATTAAACATAAAAGCTTTTGCACAGCAAAAGAAACTATAAGCAATGTGAAAATACACACAAAAATACACTTTCTCCATTAAAATGGGAGAAAATAATAGTAAGTGCAACAACTGGCAAAGGATTAATTTCCAAAATATACAAGCAGTTCATACAACTCAATACCAGAAAACCAAACAACCCAATCAAAAAGTTGAAAAAAGACCTAACCAGATATTTCTCCAAAGAGACATACAGATGGCTAACAAACACATCAAAGGACACTCAACATTGCTCGTTATTCAGTTCAGTTCAGTCGCTCAGTCGTGTCCGACTCTTTGCGACCCCATGAATCGCAGCACGCCAGGCCTCCCTGTCCATCACCAAATCAGGAGTTCACTCAGATTCACGTCCATCGAGTCAGTGATGCCATCCAGCCATCTCATTCTCTGTCATCCCCCTCTCCTCCTGCCCCCAATCCCTCCCAGCATCAGAGTCTATCCTTCGCGTGAGGTGGCCAAAGTACTGGAGCTTCAGCTTCAGCATCATTCCCTCCAAAGAAATCCCAGGGCTAATCTTCAGAATGGACTGGTTGGATCTTCTTGCAGTCCAAGGGACTCTCAAGAGTCTTCTCCAACACCACAGTTCAAAAGCATTAATTCTTTGGTGCTCAGCTTTCCTCACAGTCCAACTCTCACATCCATACACGACCACTGGGAAAACCATAGCCTTGACTAGACGGACTTTGGTGGCAAAGTAATGTCTCTGCTTTTCAATATGCTATCTAGGTTGGTCATAACTTTTCTTCCAAGGAGTAAGCATCTTTTAATTGCATGGCTGCAGTCAGCATCTGCAGCTTTTTGTAGCCCAAATAAATAAAGTCTGACACTGTTTCCACTGTTTCCCCATCTATTTCCCATGAAGTGATGAGACCAGATACCATGATCTTCGTTTTCTGAATGTTGAAATTTAAGCCAACTTTTTCACTCTCCTCTTTCACTTTCATCAAGAGGCTTTTGAGTTCCTCTCTGCTTTCTGCCATAAGGGTGGTGTCATTTGCATATCTGAGGTTATTGATGTTTCTCTTGGCAATATTGATTCCTGCTTCTCTTCTTCCACCCCAGCATTTCTCATGATGTACTCTGCATATTAGTTAAATAAGCAGGGTGACAATATACACCCTTAATGGACTCCTTTTCCTATTTGGAACCAGTCTGTTGTTCCATGTCCAGTTCTAACTGTTGCTTCCTGACTTGCATATAGGTTTCTCAAGAGGCAGGTCAGGTGGTCTGGTATTCCCATCTCTTTCAGAATTTTCCACAGTTTATCATGATCCACACAGTCAAAGGCTTTGGCGTAGTCAACAGAGCAGAAATAGATGTTTTTCTGGAACTCTCTTGCTTTTTCCATGATCCAGCAGATGTTGGCAATTTGATCTCTGATTCCTCTGCCTTTTCTAAAACCAGCTTGAACATCAGGAAGTTCATGGTTCACATATTACTGAAGCCTGGCTTGGAGAATTTTGAGCATTACTTTACTAGCATGTGAGATGAGTGCAATTGTGCTGTAGTTTGAGCATTGTTTGGCATTGACTTTCTTTGGGATTGGAATGAAAACTGACATTTTCCAGTCCTGTGGCCACTGCTGAGTTTTCCACATTTGCTGGCATATTGCGTGCAGCGCTTTCACAGCATCATCTTTCAGGATTTGAAATAGCTCAACTGGAATTCCATCACCTCCACTAGCTTTGTTCATAGTGATGCTCTCTAAGGCCCACTTGGCTTCACATTCCAGAATGTCTGGCTCTAGGTGAGTGATCACACCATCTGATTATCTGGGTCGTGAAGATCTTTTTTGTACAGTTCTTCTGTATATTCTTGCCACCTCTTCTTAATATCTTCTGCTTCTGTTAGGTCCAGACCATTTCTGTCCTTTATTGAGCCCATCTTTGCATGAAATGTTCCCTTGGTGTCTCTAATTTTCTTGAAGAGATCTCTAGTCTTTCCCATTCTGTTGTTTTCCTCTATTTCTTTGCATTGATCACTGAAGAAGGCTTTCTTATCCCTTCTTGCTATTCTTTGGAACTCTGCATTCAGATGCTTGTACCTTTCCTTTTTTCCTTTGCTTTTCGCTTCTCTTCTTTCCACACCTATTTGTAAGGCCTCCTCAGGCAGCCATTTTGCTTTTTTGCATTTCTTTTCCGTGGGGATAGTCTTGATCCCTGTCTCCTGTACAATGTCAGGAACCACCGTCCATAGTTCATCAGGCACTCTATCTATCAGATCTAGTCCCTTAAATTTATTTCTCATTTCCACTGTATAATCATAAGGGATTTGATTTAGGTCATACCTGAATGGTCTAGTGGTTTTCCCTACTTTCTTCAATTTAAGTCTGAATTTGGCAATAAGGAGTTCATGATCTGAGCCACAGTCAGCTCCTGGTCTTGTTTTTGTTGACTGTATAGAGCTTCTCCATCTTTTGCTGCAAAGAATATAATCAATCTGATTTTGGTGTTGACCATTTGGTGATGTCCATGTGTAGAGTTTTCTCTTGTATTGTTGGAAGAGGGTGTTTGCTATGACCAGTGCATTTTCTTGCATAGGAACCTGGAATGTCAGGTCCATGAATCAAGGCAAATTGGAAGTGGTCAAACAGGAGATGGCAAGAGTGAACGTCGACATTCTAGGAATCAGCAAACTAAAAGGGACTGGAATGGGTGAATTTAACTCAGATGACTATTATATCTACTACTGTGGGCAGGAATCCCTTAGAAGAAACGGAGTAGCTATCATGGTCAACAAAAGAGTCTGAAATGCAGTACTTGGATGCAGTCTCATAAAGGACAGAATGATCTCTGTTCGTTTCAAGGCAAACCATTCAATATCACAGTTATCCAAGTCTATGCCCCAACCAGTAATGCTGAAGAAGCTGAAGTTGAACAGTTCTATGAAGACCTGCAAGACCTTTTAGAACTAACACCCAAAAAAAGATGTCCTTTTCATTATAGGGGACTGGAATGCAAAAGTAGGAAGTCAAGAAACACCTGGAGTAACAGGCAAATTTGGCCTTGGAATACGGAATGAAGCAAGGCAAAGACTAATAGAGTTTTGCTCATTATTAGAGAAATGCAGATCAAAACTATAATGAGGTATCACCTCACCAGTCAGATTAGCCATCATCAAAAAGTCTACAAATAATAGATGCTTGAGAGGATGTGGAGAAAAGGGAATGCTCTTGCACTGCTGGTGGGAATGTAAAACTGATACAGCCACTATGGAAGACAGTATGGAGATTCCTTACAAAACTGGAATAAAACCACCATATGGTCCAGCAATCCCACTTCTAGGCACATATCCTGAGGAAATCAAAACTGAAAAGGATACATGTATCCCATTGTTCGTTGTAGCACTACTTACAATAGCTAGAACATGGAAGCAACCTAGATGTCCATCAACAGATGAATGGATAAAGAAGTAGTGGTACGTATACACAATAGAATATTATTCAGCCATAAAACAGAATGCATTTGAATCAGTTCTGATGAGGTGGATGAACTTAGAACCTATTATACAAAGTGAAGTGAGTCAGGAAGAGAAAGATAAATATTGTACTCTAACACATATATACGGAATCCAGAAAAATGGTACTGAAGAATTTATTTACAGGACAGCAATGCAGAAACAGACATAGAGAATAGACTTATATACATGGGGAGAGGGGAGGAGAGGGTGAGATGTATGGAAAGAGTAACATGGAAACTTACATTACCATATGTAAAATAGATAGCCAATGGAAATTTGCTGTTTGGCTTAGGAAACTCACACAAGGGCTCCTTATCAACCTAGAGGGGTCAGATGGGGAGGGAGATGGAAGGAAGGTTCAAAAGGGAGGGGATGTATGTATACCTATGGCTGATTCATGTCAAAGTTTGACAGAAAACAGTAAAATTCTGTAAAGCAATTATCCTTCAATAAAAAGTAAATAACCAAATTTAGGACAAGAAAAAAAAAATCTATGAGCTATCTTAGAAAATGCTATAACATCTGACTGCAATGAGAAATTGTGCTTTCATCATATCTACACCCAATCACTTACAAAATGCTCTGTCGAAAATCTGTTTCAAATATTATCTAACAGAACATTTTGATATTTTAGCCTTTTTTGGTTTATTTTTGTATTTTTTTGTTAATCGAGAATGGGTTAGTTCATTCTTGACCACCCAGGTTATAAAACCACGTCACAGATAGCTGTGTAAACTCTTAAAAACAAAAAAGATAACTATCTGTTCTGAACAGTTCAGCCCTAAGAAAAATTATTGGTTCTCTCAAGGTTTTTATGTTTCATGATTTTTGTGTTAAAAAGCTTTAAGAAAATATTGCATATTGATATTTAAGATAGAAATATTATATATTTGCAAATGTATATTTAATGTGACATTTCCTCATTGTTGGGTGGAACAGAGTTATGGGACTCCAGGAATGGTTATGCTATTATTATGCCATATTTTTCTCTATCTATAGGGAAATCACTCTGTATATATTCTCTTTTCTAGGCATATTTCAAAAATATACCCTTAAATGATGAGAGCAACAGAATAAATTTATTTTATGACTCTCTTCCTGTCTTTTGTATAACTGTATCCTTCATATATAGAAAAATATAAAGAACTCTCTGCTGAGAGATTCACAGCATTTATGGGGTAGGGGTAGGAGCAGAAAATTTAATCCTGTAGTATGTTTCTATTTTGCCTCAACTGTCAAATTCAATGCCTGATTTTAGACCTTTCAAATACTGAGCACCTACCCTCAGTAATTTCTTTTTAAAACTTAAAAATATCTTCCTCTTTATTTAATTGTGTAAGTACTTATAGTAGATATAAATGGTGTAGTAGAGTTAGTATATAAATATAATAGTAACCAAAATGTCTGGTTTTTGGAATCCCTCTGTAAATTGGGAAGAGAAATGTCCTTATTAGAAGAAATTATCTCTGATATTAAATTCTAAGCTAGAGTACAATAAGTATGATCCTTTGGGTTTTACTCAGGAAGTCTCCTGCACTGAGAAAAAATAAATGGAAAGATACATCCAAAGGGCAGATTAAAGTATAAGGCTAAATGGTCTAACTATTACAGTCTAAGGGGTGAAAACTACACACCAACATTATATGAGATGAAAGAATTCAAAGAAGGGAAGTTATCATGCTCTGGAGTCAGAGAACCAGCAGCAAAGAGCAATTCAGCCTGTGTTTAAGTAAGGATCTCTGTGACTTTTCCCATGGGAAGAATTGTGGGTAACACTTTGATGAATTTGTAAGACACAAAGAAAATTATCCTCGCATCACCTCCAAAATGGTTCTTGCTGCTGCACAATGCTCTTTACTTCCTACTTATTGACTTAATCCTATGTGGGTCTCTAAAATATAAATATTCCTATGAATGTATCAGTAGTATGTAAATCTGAATGTTTTCCAAGATGTCTTTATACTGAGACAGCGGCTGAGAACTTCAGAACATTTGACAGGGCATTGAAGAGAGTTTGAGGTTAGAGAGAAGTGAAAAAAGAGAAAAGAAGGAGGCACAGATGAAAAGAAAGGTGATGTTTATGGATGGCAGGCAATATGTTGAGAAGAATATTAGTGTCACACTCTTAGAAATGGTTCAGGTGGGAACTAATTAAACCTTGCTTTTCTAGGATAAAACTTACATCATCATCATGTACTGTTCTCATCCCTCAGGATCTTAGTTATTATATTCATAAATGAGATCGACTCTGATTTTCCTTTATCATATTATTCTTGTCTAGTTTGATCATCACACTTAAGTTAGACATGTATTAAGCGTTTATAAACTTTCTATTTCATGGAAGAGTCTGCATAGAACAGAGTTCATCTGCTCCATTAAGTTTTAGTATAATTCACCTGTATAAGTTCTTGGATCTGAGAAGACAAACGATAAAATTTTTCAATTTCTTCACTTACCAAAGACCTGTTCTCAATGTAGACTGGTTATAGGTGCCATTCATTCTACCTTATTGAACCTGACAGTCAGTAGAAAAATCTCAAAAATAAAATAGGACATAATCAAGAAATTAGTAGTACTAATGATTAAATAAAATCATATAGTTGGTTACGCTTATGCTTTTCATTATGCAAATACTAGTGGGAGTTACAAAAGATTTAACCAAATATATAAATATTGAATTTAGGTAATTTTCTTCACTTGAAATATGACCTTGTTTAGTAGTTTAGTTCTCACCAACATTGTGATTTTGAAGTTTTCTAAGAGTTAGGTGCATGCAGTCTTTAATCTAAGATATTAAAATGCAGCAAAGTTTTTTTTTTTTTTTT
>SJYQ01000114.1:24898-51918 GCA_006410935.1 Redunca redunca | reverse complement strand
CTTACTATTTTCCAAGTATTTTAATATAAATTATGTTTATAAAAGTTTTTAATTTTTTAAGAATAGATTCCACAATTTTATCTAATATAGTTTTGTTATTGATATTTTAAAAAGTCACATAATGGACTGATTTTTGATATTTTGTAGCTTCAGCACCATTAAATATATGTATGTTTCACTTTTGCTTTCTTTGTTTTTTTGTCATTTAATCAAAAGCATAGTCTACATTTTTATTCATTCTATTTCATGAAAGAGTCTGTACAAAATTTAAACACCTCTTAAGTATACCTTTTGCGGTAGTCCTTGAATTCTGATAAGTTGGATTATTGTACTTTTTATTAGCTAAAACTCAATCATTTTAGTCAACCAATAGAGTTTATTTGGGATTATTTGTATTTTTAGCCAATTTGCTTATACTTTGTTGCTACATCTGTAGCTAAACAATGATTATGATCACAGAAAATGACATGGACAGTTAGCTCTGTCCACTTTCACACAAAATTATAATTTTTCTCTAGGCATTTTCTGGTTATTGTGTATCAATAAGTACAATTTATTTTATTGATTTTATTGATTTTTTCCAACTATGTATTAATTTCTTTATTGATAAATTCATTGCAATGTATTCACTTTAGCCAAATCTCTTCATATTTATTTCATGGTTAAGTCCTGTTCTTTTCTGTCTCTCTCTTGCTCTCTCATACTCTCTGTTCCTAACTGAATTGCTAAAATCAGTATGGATATGACCACACCATTTTTATCTTTGGTCTTGATCTCTTCACTGAGCCTCTCAAATCTATTTGACATCTTTATCGGGATTATCAATCAGCAAACTTCAATGTATATGTTGAGAAGAGAATCCTTCTTTGCTCAACTTAAATGTCATTTTAAATTCCTGTCGTTTTTTCCCCCATCTTTTTTCCCCATCCACATTCTGTGAATAAACATTACACTGTCAGTTCTATCACCAGATAATATTCCCAGCTGCCAGCATATACCTTATTCGAATATCCCTTTTTCAGCCATTACAGTAAGTTGACCTTGAACCAAGTCACCATTATCTCTCTCCAGCACCTCTGAAAAATCCTCCTATATGATATCCCAGTTTTCCTTCATTTAGATTTTGTTTTGTTTTAGACACCACTTATACCAAACACCCTGCATTGGTTTCCCATTACATTTAGTATACAACCTAATGTTTTGTCTTGTCTTGTGTTATATCTGGTCTTCTTTGGTGGCTCAGAGGTTAAAGAATCTGCCTACCAATGCGGGAAACTGGCGTTCAATCCCTGGGTTGAGAAGATCCCCTGGAGATGGGAATGGCAACCCACTCCAGTATTCTTGCCTGGAGAGTTACATGGACAGAGGAGTCTGATGAGCTACAGTCCATGGGGCAGCAAAGAGTGGGACAGGACTGACTGACTAACAGACACACAATTGCTATTTCTAGTACCTTGTCATCTTTTAGCACTCCCACCTTTATTCTCCCATAGGGAGTTTTCACTTTTTAAACTTCCCACTGTGACAATTCTTTCCCTAATCTTTGCACAATTGCTTTCGTTTCTTCACGTGTTTAGTTGCTCAGTCCTATCTGATTCTTCGTGATCCCCATGGACTGAAGCCTGTCAGGCCCCTCTGCCATGGGATTTCCCAGGAAAGAATACTTGAGTAGATTCCCAGTTCCTTCACCAGGCGATCTTCTTACCCTAGAGATCAAATCACTATCTCTTGCACTGGTAGGTGAGTTCTTTACCACTGACCCACCAGGGAAATTCCCTCTCATCACTTCAGTTCAGTTCAGTTCAGTTGCTCAGTACTGTGCAACTCTTCGTGACCCCATGGACTGCAGCATGCCAGGCTTCCCTATCTATCACCAACTCCTGGAGCATACCCAAACTTATTTCCACTGAGTTGGTGATGCCATCCAACCATCTCATCCACTGTCTTCCCCTTCTCCTTCTACCTTCAATATTTCCCAGTATCAGGGTCTTTTCAAATGAGTCAGTTCTTCACAGCAGGTGGCTAAAGTATTCCACTTCAACCTCAGTCCTTCTAATGAACATTCAGGACTGATTTCCTTTAGGATGACTGGTTGTATCACCTTGCAGAACAAGGGACTCTCAAGCATCTTCTCCAACACCACAGTTCAAAAGCATCAATTCTTCGGTGCTCAGCTTTCTTTATGGTCCAACTCTTACATCCATACATGGCTATTGGAAAAACCATAGCTTTGACTAGATGGACCTTTGTTGGCAAGGTAATGTCTCTGCTTTTCAATACGCTGGCTAGGTTGGTCATAACTTTTCTTCCAAGAAGCAAGTGTCTTTTAATTTCATGGCTGTAATCACCATCAGCAGTGATTTTGGAGCCCCCCAAAATAAAGTCTTTTACTGTTTCCATTGTTTCCCTCTCTATTTGCCATGAAGTGATGGGACCAGATGACATGATCTTAGTTTTCTGAACATTGAGTTTTAAGTCAACTTTTACACTCTCTTTCACTTTCAAGAGACTCTTTAGTTCTTCTTCACTTTCTGCCATAAGGGTGGTGTCATCTGCATATCTGAGGTTATTGACATTTCTCCTGGCAATCTCAATTCCAGCTTGTGCTTCATCCAGTCAAGCATTTGTCATGATGTACTCTGCATATAAGTTAAATAAGCAGGGTGACAATATACAGCCTTGACATTCTCCTTTCCTGATTTGGAACCAATCTGTTATTTTATGTCCAGTTCTAACTGTTGCTTCTTGACCTGCATACAGATTTCTCAGGAGGCTCAGGTCAAGTGGTCTGGTATTCCCATCTCGTGAAGAATTTTCCACAGTTTGTTGTGATACACACAGTCAAAAGCTTTGACATAGTCAATAAGGCAGAAGTAGATATTTTCCTGGAACTTTCTTGCTTTTTTTGATAATCAAACAGATATTGACAATTTGATCTCTGGTTCCTCTTCCTTTTCTAAATCCAGCTTGAACATCAGGCAGTTCACAGTTCAGGTACTGTTGAAGCCTGGCTTGGAGAATTTTGAGCATTACTTTGCTAGCATGAGAGATGAGAGCAATTGTACAATAGTTTCAGCATTCTTTGGCATTGCCTTACTTTGTGATTAGAATGAAAACTGACCTTTTCCAGTCCTGTGGCTACTGCTGAGTTTTCCAAATTGCTGGTATATTAAGTGCAACACTTTCACAGCATTATCTTTTAGGATTTGAAATAGCTCAACTGGAATCTCCTCACTCAGGTTTCAGCAAAAATGGGACTTTCTCAGAGAGGCCATCTGNTTCCTATGATTATCTTAGCAATTCAAAGATATTAGGTTTATTTTATGTCTACATATGCTTATAAGTCTTATCCATTATTGTACATATGGTTTCACAGTTGTCAGAAATTTACATGAAAAGTCATATTGTAAGTCACCTTCAGTAAAGTTTAGGGCTCCAGAATGTTTGTCTTATAGTGATCCCTTACTAGTTATTTTTAGTGAAATCTGAAATTTCCAAAGTATTATCCTTTTTTAAATTTATTATTTGTGTCTGTAACTATTCTCTCATAGATTATTTACCATACATAGCTATTTTTCCACTTCCCCTTATAACATTTTAAGATTTTAGAATAATTTTTAACTCCTCATCAATACCAGTACATTTTTCTTCTATGAATATGTAATTATGATTTAAAATAATTAAATATTGATTGTGAAAGTATTGATAACTTTATTCTATATGTTTAATGTAAAACTTAAAACTAAAATATTAACCCACAATAGCATGATGGGAAGGTTTGACTCTTTGCAACCCTGTGGACTATAGCCCACCAAGCTCCTTTGTCCATGGGATCTCCCAGGCAAAAAAAAAAAAAAAAAGAAGTGGGTTGCCATTTACTTCTTTTACACAGCAGAAGCCTAAATCTCAGTCTGCTATTTCCAGATCAAGTACCCAGTCAGTTCACATATTCAACCATATGCAATGAGGTGTATGTAAATATCTTCATGACTTAGTTTTTACCAGGCCATGAAAATGCACATGCTGTTTTAGATCCTGGGGTGTTTTGCAACTTCACTTTTTTCTCCCCTTCTTCATCATCATTAATAACAAACTGAACTTAAAATTTAAATTAAGATGACTGATAAGATCAGTCAGAAGTTGAAAGTAAAGAGATGATTCTGCTGGTAAAATGAATAAAATGAATTATGAGAATTTCAAAATACAAATGCATAATTCAACATCCAAGTTTCATACTTCAAATATTAGCTTCTTCCTTCATTTCAGTAGTTAATTTACATAAACTTTGCTTTGTTAAAAGTGAATACACATTAGAAAAAGGTCTTGTTTACTTCGATGCTTTGCTTGTGATCACTAAGAAGATTTTATGCTCTGAAGATATACCCACCACCTTGAGTGGTCAAAATAAAGTTATATCAGAACTCACTTATGAATTTAACATAATTATTTTTAGTTTTATATATTAAGAACTCTATTAAGCCTCCCACAGTAATCTTTAGTCTATTTGTTATTGGATATTTCCATGTAATTTGACATTTTACATGCTGAAATTACTGCAGAACAACAGTATATATGTTTCTAAGTAAAAAGCAAAGCAAAACAAAACAAAATTCCTTTCATTTTCCTGATCAATAAGAATCACTCCATTTTGGCAAATCAGGTATGCTAATTGTGAAAATGTAAAAATTTTGCCTAGGCCAAATTTATTACTATAGAAAGAGATCTCTGCTTATCTAGGATCTAACAACAAAAAGCCTTAAAATTTTTAGTTGGTTTCTTAGTAGATAATATTTATATACTTAGTATGACTCAGCACACATTTTAATCATGCTAGAATTGATCATATATACTTAATGTGACACCAGAAGTACTATAAAGGGAAGCTTCAATTCAGTTCAGTTCAGTTCAGTCGCTCAGTCGTGTCTGATTCTTTGCGACCCCATGAATTGCAGCACGCCAGGCCTCCCTGTCCATCACCAACTCCCGGAGTTCACTCAAAGTCATGTCCATCAAGTCGGTGATGCCATCCAGCCATCTCATCCTCTGTTGTCCCCTTCTCCTTCTGCAACGAGGAGTATCCCAGCATCAGTCTTTCCCAATGAGTCAACTCTTTGCATGAGGTGGCCAAAGTACTGGAGTTTCATGGTTTAATTATAGAATAAGAGATTTTAATAGGGTTTGAAATGAAGAGACAGGAGAATCAGCATGGGATCAAAAGTAAGAAATTCTATTTGAAAAAGTTGTTTTTATTCTTCTACCTATGATCAACACACAGCAAAAGTAATCCAAAGAGAAAAACACGTATCTGGCATCCCTGCAGAGACTAAAGAACAGGTTACAGACTGCACAGATAGTAAGCAGAATATCTTCATTTTCTTGCAGTAGGTCCAGAAGAAATAAACCAGGCTATATTCAGCCAGTTTGAGTGAGGTAAGACAGAGGGAAAAACAATAGGAATCTGGTAGATTTAGGGATCTCAGTTCATCAGTTGCATTTTCCAGTTCTATTAATCCAACCAGTGACTTATTATCTCTTATATCTTCTTTTCTAATAATTAAGCTTCATAATAAAACTTTGAGCCAAGAATCTTTGCTAGATATTATGCATTTGGTTCTAAGAACCTGGTGCAGTGATAAAGACAACCCCAGTGTATCATATACCCATAAACCGTGGTCTGTTTATGGGGATAATAACCTGAGCCCTTCGTTGCAGCAACAGTCAAATGGAACCTGTACATTCAATTGATCCTGAGTTTTATAACTTCCACATCATTATATATTTGCAAAAGTTTCAGAATGTAAATTCGCTTCAGAAATAAACACGATTTCAAGTATAGTACTTAGAGAATAATTAAATCCAAAGTGCTTAAAAATGATTTTTTTCTGCTTTCAAATGATCACATACTTTAAAAATTATTTTAATTTTATGAGATAAACTTTCTGTCTGAAGCTCCACTACCTCAGCTTCATTTTTTGTTCCTCTGGATTCCTACAGACCTCATTCATTATATATTTCATTAGTTTGGCTTTTAACTTGTACTGCATTATATTATTAGTTTTCTGGATCTTGCCTTCTGTTCAACTTAATTGTAAGCTTTGTTAGGGCAGAGTGTACAGTTTATTTCAACTTATGCCTGTAACCCTCAATGTACCATACTCATATAGCTAGGTAAATAGTGTTCAAATTCTGCAATATTTCTTTAATATTCTATAACATTCAATGTTATTTAAATACAGATTTGATGAGTAACAAATATTTCCTCTGTTCACCTGGAGAAAATGTGAAATAAAAATTTAAATATGTACCAGAACTTTGATATTGCTATGTATACATTGTGAGGTTGGTTTCATTTTTAAATGGCAAGGTTCCCAACCTACCAAGACACATTTGAACTTGGTTTTAAATTGTGATTTATGTAAATAATATATCAACTTAGAACTCCTAATTTTGTGTATCTTTAATTCACACACATTTTAAAATACAAGAGATGGAATATTACTTAGTACAACTTGAAGTACTAGCTAGCTACATCAAAAAAATCTCCAATATGTAGATTAAAAGCGCTAGAGCCCTATTCTCTTTAGCTAACTGATCTATCTCTATGTCAGTAAGCTTCTTAGATCTCCCTTCCTGCAGATATTCACCTCAATCTTTTTGTGGACCAGGACGTTATCATCAGTCAAAAATATGCTCTCCAACTAAATTTACACCTCCAAGAATTCACTAAGCAGAGAAAATAAGCTCCATAAATGGAACATCTGGAAAGAGAATGCTACTGCTTTAGCATCTTTCACTCTCTTACAATTACTTCTCAATTGCCAAAATATACAATAGTCAGCCAGTGTTCTCTTTTCTCTTTAGATTTCTTGCTCATATATCAACAAAATTATTTGCCTTATTTACACAAGTATCTGTGAAAGTGTGACCCCTTCAAAGGTTTTCTAAAATACTAGCTATAAACAAAAACACTCAGAAATGACAGCATTACCCAGCTCTCCTTAGACTTATTACTGCTGAACAGACTGGTTCCAAATAGGAAAAGGAGTACGTCAAGCCTGTATATTGTCACCCTACTTATTTAACTTCTATGCAGAGTACATCATGAGAAACGCTGGACTGGAAGAAGTACAAGCTGGAATCAAGATTGTGGGAGAAATATCAATAACCTCAGATATCCAGAGGACACCACCCTTATGGCAGAAAGTGAAGAGGAACTAAAAAGCCTCTTGATGAAAGTGAAAGTGGACAGTGAAAAAGTTGGCTTAAAGCTCAACATTCAGAAAATGAAGATCACGGCGTCCAGTCCCATCACTTCATGGGAAATAGATGGGGAAACAGTGGAAAAAGTGTCAGATTTTATTTTGGGGGGCTCCAAAATCACTGCAGATGGTAACTGCAGCCATGAAATTAAAAGACGCTTCCTCCTTGGAAGAAAAGTTATGACCAACATAAATAGCATATTCAAAAGCAGAGACATTACTTTGCCAACAACGGTCCGTTGACTCAAGGCTATGGTTTTTCCAATGGTCATGTATGGATGTGAGAGTTGGACTGTGAAGAAGGCTGAGCACCGAAGAATTGATGTTTTTGAACTGTGGTGTTGGAGAAGACTCTTGAGAGTCCCTTGGACCACAAGGAGATCCAACCAGTCCATTCTGAAGATCAGCCCTGGGATTTCTTTGGAAGGAATGATGCTAAAACTGAAACTCCAATACTTTTGCCACCTCATGCAAAGAGTTGACTTGTTGTAAAAGACTCTGACGCTGGGAGGGATTGGGGGCAGGAGGAGAAGGGGACGATAGAGGATGAGATGGCTGGATGGCATCACTGACTAAATGGACGTGAGTCTGAGTGAACTCTGAGAGTTGGTGATGGACAGGGAGGCCTGGCATACTGCGATACATGGGGTCACAAAGAGTCGGACATGACTGAGCTACTGAAATAAACTGAACTGATATAGGGTCATCATTACCATCTTTCTAAATTCCATATATATGCATTAGTATACTGTATTGGGGGAGGCGGCAATGGCACCCCACTCCAGTACTCTTGCCTGGAATATCCCATGGATGGAGGAGCCTGGTAGGCTGCAGTCCATGGGGTCGCTAAGAGTTGGACACGACTGAGCGACTTTAACTTTTCACTTTCCTACATTGTAGAAGGAAATAGCAACCCACTCCAGTGTTCTTGCTTGGAGAATCCCAGGGACAGCGGAACCTTGTGAGCTGCTATCTATGGGGTCACACAGAGTCGGACATGACTGAAGCGACTTAGCAGCAGCAGCAGCAGCATACTGTATTGGTGTTTTTCTTTCTGGCTTACTTCACTCTGTATAATGGGCTCGAATTTCATCCACCTCATTAGAATTGATTCAAATGGATTCTTTTTAATGGCTGAGTAATACTCCATTGTGTATATGTACCACAGCTTTCTCATCCATTAGTTTGCTGATGGACATCTAGGTTGCTTCCATGTCCTGGCTAGTATAAACAGTGCTGCGATGAACACTGGGGTACACATGTCTCTTTCAATTCTGGTTTCCTCAGGGTGTATGCCCAGCAGTGGGATTGATAGGTCATATGGCAGTTCTATTTTCTGTTTTTTAAGGAATCTCCACACTGTTCTCCATAGTGGCTGTACTAGTTTGCATTCCCACCAACAGTGTAAGAGGGTTCCCTTTTCTCCACACCCTCTCCAGCATTTATTGCTTGTAGACTTTTGGATAGCAGCCATTCTGACTGGCGTGAAATGGTCGTTGTGGTTTTGATTTGCATTTCTCTGATAATGAGTGATGTTGAGCATTTTTTCATGTGTTAGTCATCTGTATGTCTTCTTTGGAGAAATGTCTCTTTAGTTCTTTGGCCCATTTTTTGATTTTGTCATTTATTTTTCTGGAATTGAGCTGCAGGAGTTGCTTGTATATTTTTGAGATTAATTATTTGTCAGCTGCTTCATTTGCTATTATTTTCTCCCATTCTGAAGGCTGTCTTTTCACCTTGCTTATGGTTTCCTTCATTGTGCAAAAGCTTTTCAGTTTAATTAGATCCCATTTGTTTATTTTTGTTTTTATTTCCATTACTCTAGGAGGTGGGTCATAGAGGATCCTGCTGTGATTTATGTCAGAGTGTTTTGCCTATGTTTTCCTCTGGGGGTTTTATAGTTTCTGGTCTTACATTTAGATCTTTAATCCATTTTGAGTTTATTTTTGTGTATGGTGTTAGAAAATGTTCTAGTTTCATTCTTTTACAAGCGGTTGACCCAGTTTTCCCAGCAGTACTTGTTAAAGAGATTATCTTTTCTCCATTGTATTCTTGCCTCCTTTGTCAAAGATAAGGTGTCCATAGGTGCATGGATTTATCTCTGGGTTTTCTATTTTGTTCCATTGATCTATATTTCTGTCTTTGTGCCAGAACCACACTGTCTTGATGACTGTAGCTTTATAGTATAGCTTGAAGTCAGGCAGGTTGATTCCTCCAGTTCCATTCTTCTTTCTCAAGATTGCTTTGGCTATTCGAGGTTTTTTGTATTTCCATACAAATTGTGAAATTATTTGTTCTAGTTCTGTGAAAAATACCATTGGTAGCTTGATAGGGATTGCATTGAATCAAAGATTTCTTTGGGTAGTATACTCATTTTCACTATATTGATTCTTCCAATCCATGAACATGGTATATTTCTCCATCTATTTGTATCCTCTTTGATTTCTTTCATCAGTGTTTTATAGTTTTCTATATATATGTCTTTTGTTTCTTCGCTGCTAAGTCACTTCAGTCATGTCTGACTCTGTGCGACCCCATAGACGGTAGCCACCAGGCTCCCCTGTCCCTGGGATTCTCCAGGCAAGAACATGGAGTGGATTGCCATTTCCTTCTCCAATGCATGAAAGTGAAAAGTGAAAGTGAAGTCGCTCAGTCGTGTCCAACTCTTTAGGTAGATATATTCCTAAGTATTTTATTCTTTTTGTTGCAATGGTGAGTGGAATTGTTTCCTTAAAACTGTGCCTTTCTAAAGGGGCTACTGACTGAAAATTATTACTCATAGTTTCACTTTCTCTTCCTTTTTCCACTTCATTATCTGCTTGCATATAAAGAAGACATCCTACTTCCAGAGAAAAAATAATAAGCTGACTAGGTTACTCTTTCCTGATTACAGACCTTTGTATTTTTATCTGGAATGGGTCATCATAGAAGAAGAAAATGCCCAGTTATAAGGAAGACACTTATCTTGTCATAAGAACACAATTAGGGTCTAGAGCACACACTTACAGTTCATCTTCTTATTCTTACCATTATCATTTTAGAAACTATTCCCAAGATTTCTCATATACTTTTAATGCATTAAAATCAGCTATAAAATATATATGTGTGTGTGTGCACACATACATATATACATATATATATATGTGTATATATATATGTATAATTCTTGGTTAAAAGTAGGTATATAAGTTTTGGAAGGAATGACCTCATGAATGTCCAGGAGAGCATCCATCTTCCTATGGTTTCTATATAAATACAGAAGAGACTTTCAATGTCTACCAATGCTGCCATTAACAATCTGTCCCTAATAAAAAATGTTTAGAAACTATTCGCAAGATTTCTCATATACTTTTAATACATTAAAATCAGCTATAAAATAGTTATATATGTGTGTGTGTGCATACATACGTATATACATATATATGTGTGTGTATATATATATATATGTATAATTCTTGGTGAAAAGTAGATATATAAGTTTTGGAAGGAATGACCTCATGAATGTCCAGGAGAGCATCCATCTTCCTATGGTTTCTATACAAATACTGAAGAGACTTTCAAAGTATACCAATGCTGCCATTAATAATCTGTCCCTAATAAAAAATGTTTTCTGCATTGGGGCTGGGAAGGTTGAGAACCTTTTCTTAGTTTTCTAAAGGTATTCACAGAAAATATCAATATAAGGAGGAAAGGTGTCCAAAATTAATGATTCATTTTGAATGCAAAGAAAGCAAAACCCACATGCACATAATTTACAGTAATAATATTTGATATATAGGAAATAAGTGAGCTTAGATGAATTTACTTAGCCAGTAAAAGTTTATAAAGGCACAACGTGAAAAGGCAATACCAACACAAAAATCTCTTAGAATTTTGTTCTTTATTATGTTAAGACAGAGTCACTTGTTTATTTTAAAATGAGATAAAACAAGCACAGTGTCCTGAACAGCTAAAAAAAAAAAAAAAAAAAGACCTCAGCACTGTAAGACAATTTACAAGTACTAAAACAAAAGGCCTCCCAAGTTTTGGCCTCTAATGAATGGAATGTTCTTGGCTGTTTTGAGATAGGATTTTGACCACTTTGTTTCTGGTTTTCTTCTGATTGGATAGACAAGTCAAAGCCACATAAGCTACTTAAGCATCTGGCACACAGGTTGCCTGAACTGATTTATCTGGATTTAGGATCACTTCATGAATTGCTCAATGGAGTATTCATACACAACTCCAAAGCGCCATCAGAATAACCCAATATTTCCTTGGAAATGTCAAGAGAATACTCTTTGCATTATTTTAACCTTTGGAACTGCAGCTTCCTCTTCTGAAGGTTAAGAAGAAAAGGTTTAAGAGAATCCACTCAAAAATAGATATCCTATAAAAAGATCTTATATCAAAACTCAAGATTTCAAGCTAAGGGCTCTTACTAATTGCCCATTACTTTAGCAAAATGGTGATGTTTAGGCCATGTTTCCATGAGTTGTGAAAGTCATATTTTTTTTAACCTATAGAATTTATGAAATGAAGTTAATATTTAAAAAAAAATACAAAATAACCAAGAAATAAAAGAGTTCATTTTGACACACGAGCCATTTCTAAAGAAGTTCACAATACAGCTGTAACAAGAGATGCCTTTAGAAAAATAATCATTCAAAGTAGAGAATGATTTTTAGAGTATGAAAATGTCCCCTTTTCTTTTCCTATTATAGTTCTTTTCTCCTATAGTTGTCATATGGATGAAGGCTCCAAACCTCAAAAAAGTCTTCTGGACTTCTGTGTTGAGCCACATTTTTGCCATTATTTTTTTCTTGTACTTTCACCTTTGGTACTGATGATTCAGAAAGTGGCTCTGTTCTTGGTGCTCAGGTGTTTTGTTTTGATTTTAGTAGCTATGCTCATGTGAGGGCCTTTTTCATGTAACAGAATGCATTAATGTATTCAGTTCAGCTCAGTTCAGTCACTCATTTGTGTCCGACTCTTTGCGACCCCATGAATCATAGCACGCCAGGCCTCCCTGTCAATCACCAACTCTCGGAGTTCACTCAGACTCACTGCCATCGAGTCAGTGATGCCATCCAGCCATCTCATCCTCTGTCGTCCCCTTCTCCTCCTGCCCCCAATCCCTCCCAGAGTCTTTTCTAATAAGTCAACTCTTCTCATGAGGTGGCCAAAGTACTGGAGTTTCAGCTTCATCAGTCCTTCCAAAGAAATCCCAGGGCTGATCTCCTTCAGAATGGACTGGTTGGATCTCCTTGCAGTCCAAGGGACTCTCGAGTCCTCTCCAACACCACACTTCAAAAGCATCAATTCTTCGGCACTCAGCCTTCTTCACAGTCCAACTCTCACATCCATACATGACCACTGGAAAAACCATAGCCTTGACTAGACGGATCTTAGTCAGCAAAGTAATATCTCTGCTTTTGAATATGCTGTCTAGGTTGGTCATAACTTTTCTTCCAAGGAGTAAGCGTCTTTCAGTTTCATGGCTGCAGTCACCATCTGCAGTGATTTTGCCGAGGCCCCCAGTTCCAGTGGGTCGGCGCGGAGTGCAGGACTGGCCTCCAAGGGTGCACTACTATTGTTACTCCTACTCACATTAGGAAGAAACCATCTGCTTTACTCAGGCTACTCATTCAAATGTTAATGTCATTCCGAAACACCCTCACAGTCACACCCAGCATAATATCTGACAATATCACATCATTCACATCATCTTATGGCCCAATCAAGCTGACACATAAAATGAACCATCACACAGGGCCTAACTGGATATATACAATGAAAATATGGTTCACTCAGTTAGCATAATACACAACTCAGATAGAATTTAAAGCTAACAACAAGACAGCTTTATCAAAACTTGCCACCCTGGTTGACCAGAGTGACTAAAATTTTGTCATTATATATTTGTTCCACTGTATTAGACATCATATGTGGTTTTAAAAATCTAAATGTCTCTGGATCACAGATATCTCTTGAGAATATATTTCACTCTCTGAATCACTATCCCCATTGCCAGATGAAAACAGTAATAAAAATAGTACTTGTTAAATGGCAAACACTACAATAAGTGCTTTCATATGTAGTCAGTGCTATGAAGTACACACCATCACCATGACCATTTTAGATACAAAGAAACCAAAGCTTCACAATATTGAGTAACTTACCTAAGTTTACCTGGTGAGTAGATAAAGCTGAGATTTAAATCCAGGACTATTTTGAACCAAAACCTTAGTTCTTAACCACAATTCTGTGTGAATTCTTTTCTAAATTAGTTGTATGGAAAAACACAGTTCTCCTGTCCCACACCAGTTAAGTAGTGAAGGACAGGGAAGCCTGGTGTCCTGCAGTCCATGAAGTCACAAAGAATCGGATATGACTGAGTGACTGAANAACCCTCCCCACCTCCAAATAATGACAGATATGAATGTTTTTAAAGGTAACTGATACGATAGTGGGAACATAATTGAAAATAATGAGCCATGGGGTAAAGAAATGTTTCCTGGTTTGTGACTTTGGGAAATTTACTGAACATCACTGATCTTCATTTGTTTTTATATATAGAATAGATAAATATCTCTTTTATGTAAAGTACACTTTCCTAGAATCTAATTCAGTGAAATGCTGAAACTAGTTATTATTTATTACTTGGATAAAAAATGAAAGTGTTGCTCAGTCATGCCTGATTCTTTGCAACTGCCTGGATTGTAGCTCTCCAGCCTCCTCTGTCCATGGAATTCTCCAGGTAAGAATATTGGAGTGGGTAGCCAGTTCCTTCTCCAGGGGATCTTCCCAACCTAGGGTTTTAACCTGGATCTCCTACATTACAGGCAGATTCCTTGTTGTCTGAGCCGCCAGGGCAGCTCTATTACTAGGATAGAATTTGTAAATCAAGAGCAAAATAACACGGTGATTTTTTAGAAGAATATTGACATAATTTACATACTTCTATTCGTGTTGGAAAGTAGGGTGGACATAGATGAAAAGAAAAAGAGAAATGGTGGAAACTATGTAGCGGTCAGCAAAACTAGGAGACAGTGAGAAAATCAGCCTTCCTTGTGGTAGAAAGTTTGTCAGCAGAGAGAAATAAGAGATAATGTGGGAAGTGTGAGCAAGGGACACAGGCTATAACTTCCAAGGTAAAATATTTGGTTTCTTCTCATTAAGTTATGGGGTTCCTCAAAAGTTTCTTCATGTGGAATGGAACATAAGACAGAGGATTTTAATACCATCGTGATGTATAGACTGATTACAGAAATGATAGTATGAAATTCTGATACAGGTTGAGGAATGAGAGTGACCTGATAGCCCTGAGATTAGAAAGTAAGAAATCAACCTGAAAAACAAAGGGTAGGGAAGATCAACAGGGAATTCAGAGTGATCAGAGATGTAGAAAAAATTGTTTCAATGACTAACAATTGTTATTAGTAGAAATTATAAGGAGAACGGTTTGTGCTGATTTGACAAAGAAAGAAAATAAATACTAAATCTGAGGCAGAGGTGAGAATACTGATTGGAAATGTCCTGTGTGAAGGTAAAAAGTTGGAAGTGGGACTTGAAAGAGAAATTGCAATATATCTTCTTGTTAATCATATGGAAGTGACCCTTGAGGCCAAGGAAATTAATCTGTTGAGAAAAGACAATTAAGAGAGATCATAACACAAAAATCTAGACATAGTTAAACCACACTTCATTTTCTATGTTGCAAAGTGTAAAATGTTTCAAAATGAAGGAAAATGGTCTTGCTGGGCGAAAAGCATCTATCAGTTAAAAACCTTTTATGCTACCACAGATTAGTCCTCCAAATACGAGAAATGCATTTATTATTTTGAGGTATTACAAAGAAAGTTGACCTTTTAATATAGAAATGACATATTAGGACATTAGTTTCAAAGAATTCTCTCTTAAAAATAATATCTTTATTTTCTCAAACACAAGAGACAGTGTCATTAAAATGTTCAAAATTAAAGGTTTCAAAACTATCCCCCCAAAAGTATCATTTTTCTTTGTTGTGGAGCCATCAGGCTCCACTGTCCATCGGGTTTTCTAGGTAAGAATACTGGAGTGGGTTACCACTTCCTACTCCAGGGGATCTTTCTGACCCAGGGGTTGAACCCATGTCTCTTGCATCTTGTACATTGGTAGGCAGATTCTTTACCACTGGTGCCACCTGAGAAGCCCCTTTTAAAATATCTTCGATTGCAATGTTTTTATTATTTAACACTCTAAAATAATCCCATTCTTCCTTGATATAGTTATTTTAATAATGGGACCACCCTGCTTTTATAGCACAGTTAAAAATTCATGTTGAATAACTACAATGCACCAAACTTTTTACTAAATGCTAAAAAAAATAAGGTAAATAATATATATATTTAAGCATTTGATCCTAGCTTCCCTGCTGGCTCAGATGGTAAAGAATCAACCTGCAGGGCAGGAGACCTGGGTTTGATCCCTGAGTTGGAAAGATCCCCTAGAGAAGGAATGGCTACCCACTCCAGTATTCTTGTCTGGAGAATTCCATAGACAGAGGACCCTGGTGGACTACAGTCCATGGGGTCACAAAGAGTCAGACACAACTGAGTGACTAACACACTTAAGAATTTGGTTAGTACTAATAACTTTAGTAGGGGCTAATCTATCCATTCAAAATGCAAGAATCCTTGAGCAACTGCCTACCCAAGAGTAGCTGTTATTTTTTAGTATGTCTGGAATGACCTAGACTCATCCCTTTGATATAGTAACTAAATGATCTTATCAGTGCAAAACCAGCAACAATGAGAAAATGAAAGAGGTGATTTTTTTTTAATAAATAGTTAGCTGATACTTCTAGAAAACATTTAAATTCTATTTTGTAAAGAAAGAATTCCTTGTAACAGTGTTCCTTATGGCTGAGTTTCTTTTAGCCATGTTTTGGCCAGGGTTTAGATAAAGCTGCTAGTATTGAAGCTTTGGATAAACAACTTACAATTGGCCTTTTAAGTTGGCATATTCCCTGAACTCCATTAAAAAGATATATGGGGAAAAATACATTTTATGGTATTATTCATTTTATATCATCATCCAAAGGATAGTCCTGGACATTGATATCGATGGCCTAAATATAAAAGATGGACTTAACTTTAGTTACATTCTAATACCTTAGTTTCAATGTTTTCCTTCCCTCATTTTTAGTTAGTGGCTTGAGCACTGACTTTCTAATTATGTTCCTTATTAAAATACCAGCAAAATAAAATCATCTTCTATGAGATTTCAGATGCATCCAGTGGTTGTAACCAATGATCCATGAAAAAGTAAAGGCAAAATATAAGATGTAGTACCACATAATTAACATCATAGAACCATTTATATTTTTAGCTATAGGTAGGTAGTTTTTACTGATTACAAATAAAGTTACCAAAGTATTGGGTAAAGTAAAGTATTTGGTTAGTGTTGAGTTTTTTGATGTGTGAACAGTTTTCACTACTTTAGAGTAAATGTTCAGAAGTAGTAATGCATAATTATATAATAAAAGTATGTTTAGTTTCATAAGGAACTGCCCAACTTTTCCCCAGAGTAGCTATATAGTCAAAAAGTTCTTTTCAGGACTATCCTGTTTTTAGTCCTCAGGCCAGAGAGACTGGGCTTTTCTTAGGACTGTTCTATTTTGTTCTAGTCTATGCTCACTGACATTTCTAAATTGTGGACTGCTTTAGTATCCAGACCAGGACATATATTTCCTTCCTTAGGCACTCTTCACTATGGTATCTCATCCATTTTCTCCTTTTCACCAAGTAGAGTCTTCTGAGAGTTGATTTATGCATTGTGTTCAGTTTTAGTTGCAAATAGTGAAAATGAGCTGGTGGAATGTGCTTACTCCATCTTGTCTAGAATTAAAATCATCAGCTATGACCATTTATATTGTATTATCTTGCATCACGAGAAAATTCATGCATTTTAGAAAGTCAAGCCTATCATGCTAAAGCAAATTGGTTTTAGCTACTCTATACCTCAGTTTCCTCCACGTAAACATATGTGTCCCAACATCTCACATTACAGGAAGACTTGACATTAGCAGTTCTGAGCACTCCATGAGTGTATCAAGGGCAGAGGAGGATTCACTTTAAGAATGAAAACAAACTTCCACATGGCTGTCTTTTTTCAGCTCTGTGCAAATTCACAATTTAAAATTCCATTTAATTGAACTGAGAAAGTGCCAGCCTCTCCACCCACATGCCCAAAAGCCATTCTGCTCACACTTTCTTGTTTGGAGCACTATACTTTTATCCCCTGCTTCGAAGGAACTCACAGGACATCT
The DNA here is from genome assembly GCA_006410935.1 of Redunca redunca. Classification (NCBI taxonomy): domain Eukaryota; kingdom Metazoa; phylum Chordata; class Mammalia; order Artiodactyla; family Bovidae; genus Redunca; species Redunca redunca. Next base: position 34,368 of record SJYQ01000114.1, on the reverse strand, counting down.
GTCAAATAACCCCACAGAAGCTTTACACCAGGGTGTTGAAAATATTCTTTTAAAAAAATCTGTTCCAAAGCCGCAACATTTTAAAATTAGCATCAGTGACTCACAATGCATTGCCATTAATATCTATTAGTAGAGTTTAACTTGTCAAGTTTTCACATTGCTGCTAATGACTATATATTACTTAGAAGCTAGTAATTTGTGCATAATGGATGTACAGTATACTGATCTCTTTTATAACTNTATATCTAAATAAAATATGATCTTTTATCTAGGTAAAATATAAACACATTCAAATCATCTTTTTTAAAATATAAATTTATTTTAATAGGAGGCTAATACTTTACAATATTGTATTGGTTCTGCCACACATCAACATAAATCTGCCACAGGCCTACATGTGTTCTCCATCCTGAACCCACCTCCCACCTCCCTCCCTGTACCATCCCTCTGGGTCATCCCAGTGCACCAGCCCCAAGGATCCTGTATCGAACCTGGACTGGCAATTCATTTCTTATATGATATTATACATGTTTCCATGCCATTCCCCCAAATTATCCCTCCCTCTCCCTATCCCACAGAGTCCAAAAGATTCAAATCATCTTACACATTGTACTAGTTGGGAATATACTAGTTGGTTATATGATATTCTTTCCCTGTATTCCAATGCAATCTTTGGCTCTTAGAAGTAAAATAAGATATGAAAGATCCCATGAAACCCTGCTCTAAATATGTCAGTTTACTAATATGTAGTTTATATGTTTGTTTGTTTTAAGCAATAATAAAGCCAACTTGTATTTGAAAGTTTAAACTCCATGGAAGATCATGTTTTCATTTTTACTTTATATGACATTTACGTAATATGTCAAATTTCTTCTCCAGCTAGTCTCATACAATAAAGCAAAACAGAAGAGCAAAGATTTGGTCCAATGTAAAAGGAGTATCTGTGATATCCCAACTGATTTCCATGAATATTTGGCAAGAAAATTTCTGTATAACTTTGAAAGTTTTTTCTCTTTCTGAAAGGACAGCTATTAATACTATGGAGCTAGAAGCAGAGACCTTAGAAGCTCATCTATCACTTTGACATTTTTCTTTATGAAATAAAAAAGAATTGCATGTGTGCATGCACACACACATATTTACACACAATCTAAAGGTAAATTTTCACTCATGAAACCAATAACATAGTAAATAATCCACATTCTAATTAACAAAATACACAATCAACAACTATTTTTCTTCTATATAGTAAAAAATGATTTAATGACTTAAATCAGTATTAGCTAGAGCCTAATCATATGATCTCAGAGAAGGCGATGGCACCCCACTCCGGTACTCTTGCCTGGAAAATCCCATGGACGGAGGAGCCTGGTGGGCTGCAGTCCATGTGGTCGGGAAGAGTGGGACACGACCGAGCGACTTCACTTTCATTTTTCACTTTCATGCATTAAAGAAGGAAATGGCAACCCACTCCAGTGTTCTTGCCTGGAGAATCCCAGGGATGAGGGAGCCTGTTGGGCTGCCATCTATGGGGTCGCACAGAGTCAGACACTAATGAAGTGACTTAGCAGCAGCAGCAGCAGCAATCATATGATCTTGAGTCAATGATAAAGCAAATTATCCTAAACATACAAATAAAACAATAATTATATGGTAGTGATAAAGCTGCTTACTATTATTTTTGGTTCTCTTCCTTCGTGGTACTTGAAAGTACTGTACTTTCAAGGATGCCTGATCCTTGTAAGTTAACTATGGTCATATGCCTTGTTTTGACTAATAGAATTAAAGTGAAAGTGACACATAGAAGGTGTCATGTGGAAGCATTTAATTGTTAGTGTTAGACTTCACTTCTTTTAGCCTAGAAATCTTGAAAGCATATATTGATACGAAGATCCATACTAAATCATCACATAGACATCTGACTTAGCAAGTCACTTAAGTTTGTAAGGGATTTTGTGGGAGGCAAAAACAAGACTTTATCATTTTATGTCACTGGGCTTTTGGAGTTTCTTGTTAGGAAAGCATAACCTATCCTATACTAACTAAGCCCATTGGTACTGTGGAAATAAGAGGATTAACGTTTACTGAGTGAGCCTAGGAATGTGTTTCCTTGGTGGCTCAGACTGTGAAGAATCCGCCTGCAATGCAGGAGACTCAAGTTCAATCCTTGGGTTGGGAAGATCCCCTGGAGTAGGAAATGGCAACCCGCTCCAGTATTCTTGCCTAGAGGATCCCATGGACAGAGGAGCCAGGTGGTCTACAGGCCACGGGGTTACAAAGAGTCAGACATGACTGAGTGACTAATACTTTCACTTTCACAGGAATGTGCTAGAAGTTTTTGAAAAATTAATCAATTATTCTTCAAAGCAATCCATATAGGGTTGTTATTAGTATTCCTGTTTTACAAATGGATTCTCAACACAATTTTTTCACATGCCATTAATTGCTGTGGCACACCTCTCAACTCCATTTCTGATGAGTTCCATTGATAAGTAGATGGTGTAGTTTCATACTTTGTAATAAAAATCAATTTTCTACATAATCAAGGACCATCCTTGTTCCTTGTCTCTGTCTGCTTTAAATGTTCAACGGGGTGAGCTATCCGAAGAGAAATGCATAAGAGGTCTATACCCCATCCTCATGTGTTTTGTTTTCATATGAAGTGTAAAAGATTCGCACACAAAAAAATATCCATGTAAATCATACTTCCTGGATGTATCCACTAAGCTCACATACTCAACTCATATTTATGGACAAAGAAATATATTAAATTGGTTTGGCACTGAACTCTAGGCTGAGAAGAGTTATTACTAATCCAGACCGCCACTTAACCAGTTTTATGACACTAGGTAAGCTTTCCATCTTCTCTGTGCTCTGGTTTCTTCACTTAGGAGTGTGACAGTACATAAGGTCTGTAGGAGGATTTTATAAGGTAATCAATATGAAAAGCGTAAAACACAGATTGACACATACAAAATAGTATTATTATATACTATGTGAACAGAAAATAAAAATGGCATAATGTTATAATTATTTTGAGCACTTGCATTATGCTAATGCTATTCTTGGTACTTTTTCAAATTATGCTTTTACATCATCTTCATGATGACTCTGAGACCTCATTGTTCTTACACTCATTCTCATTTCATAGGTGAAGCAAATCACATTTCAAGATGTAAATAAGGATTTTAATTTTACTTTCTTTGACTTGTTCTCATCTCAGAGTCTAGGCTTTACCTATGACAGTCTTAAGACTAGTGACCATGATGCATAAAAGACCAAAAAGATATAAGCTCAAGGTCTCAAGAATATTAACCTGGATATTGTTAGGACAAGAAGGAAGACCACTGCCATGCATGATGTGTTATAAGATACATAAAAATGAAGTATTGTGCCAGTTCTGAGGAATGAGTTTGCTTCTGAATGGAGCAGATGGTTACATGGAGAAGGAACTTTTGGAATTTCAGCAAGCTTAGAAGGATAGGCAGAAATTTGACAAGTAAAAAGGATGCAAGAGCATCCTTGGAGAAAGGAACAGCAGAAAAAGGGATCTTGCAAAAAAAAAAAAGTATAAAGTATAGAGCACATTAAAAATAAATCTAGGACACTTGAATGCATGGAAGTATTTTTAAGTAACTAAGATTACAATTATTCTCAGTAGATGATAATATAATTCCTATTAGCAACTGTATTTATCTGTTTCTGTGTAATCCAGAAACTACTGGCTTGAAACAACAAATATTTATTTCTTCACTTTTCCTGCAGGTCAGGAATTTTAGAGAGGCTTAGTTGGGTTGTTTGGGGTGAGGGTCTCTCGGAAGGTTGCTGTCGAGATGTTGGCTGGTGCTATGCTCTTCAAAGCTTGACTGGGACTAGAGGATATACTTCCAATTGATCTACTCACTTGTTATCAGGATGCCTCAATCTCTTGACATGGACCTCTGCCTTGGACTGCTTGAGTGTCCTGATCACATGGCAGCTAGCTTCCCCAAGAGTGAATGACTCAAGAGAAGCCAAATTTGGAAGTCATGGATTGTCATTTCTTCAAAATTCTGGTGGTCATGCAGGTCATCCCTATTAATTGTGGGAAGGGAGTTTATTAAGATGTGAATGCCAAGAAGTGAAGTATCACTGGGGATATTCGCAAAGTTGGCTGCCATAGCCATCCTTTATGCTTAAAGTAAATTCATACACTCTACTTAAAGAACGTATTAGTGTAAGAAATCAAGAAACCAAGTCAGGAATCATAGTAAAATGCTATCTAACAAGGATATCTATTGTTACAAACTCACCCAATAGCATGGAAATAGAAATAGCTAAAGTTTTCTTCTCTTTTATATACATAGTCTTCCATATTTTCTATCTCACCAAATTTTAAGCACTATAGATAGGTCTTCTCAACTATCATAAAGTGATGATCACAAGTGTGATTTCTATGTGTCTTAGTCCTTTATAACTATCTCTAATCAGATTTATTTATTCCTTTTTTAAAAAATAAATGGCACATCTGAAAGTTAGGAGATCACCATGTTTATTGGGTACAAAATCAAACATGAAGGATTTTCATAGTACTCATCTAGGGGCAATTTATCAGGATCACTCATTGAAAGAATATAAAAAAAGACAGTGCTGACTCTTGGGACTACCATGTTCCGAGAACTTACTCATTAAAATAGTCCAGGTAATGAAGAGGGGATAAAGTTAAACATCATTACCTTACTACAATATAAAAAATTTGAAAATAAAGCAGTCTAATAGCTGTTGCTTCATATTTTCTATCATCGCCAGTCTTAGCTACGAATTCTCAAGCCACAGATATTTCCTACTGTTTTATCTGGCCTCTTGCTTTCATTGGCCCCAAGTTCAATCAAATGAACTGCTGAAAGTGAAACTCTTGAACTAACTCATATGCTGAACAATGAACTCAAAACAAGCCTAGGGCAGCAAATGGAATTTTAATTGCTCACTTGTATTTCTCCAGTGCCTTTTTCTCTAGGTGACTGTGTGACAAGAGGCCTCACTGCTTTCAGAAATTGTAGGACAAAATACCTAAGCATAAATGATAACCATCCATGACCTTGATCTTGCTAGCATGTCTTTCTTTAGTCCAGGTAATGCTACTTGACACAGTCACCTGGAGGTATTAATAGATTATAGACTGCCCTTACTTCAGAGGGCTCTTGAAAGGGCAGAGTGGGAAATATAATCACATTATCTTTGCCATTATTAAGCACTGATTGAATGCCACCAGAGGGCTAGACATTACATACCAAGTATCCATTTTGCACACATTAGGAATTGCATACGCCTTTTTCTTTAGAAACATATTAACATCATTGTTCTTTCTGTCACTTTTACTTTCATTTCCTATAGAATCCTTTTGGGACATCTTAGGTAGTAAAAACTCACTTGGATTGTTTTTCTAGAATGACCTTTCATCCTCCTTGTCAGTTTATCCCAGCAGGGAAATATGTCTGTTCCCAGAAATGATCTCCCACCTCAGCCGTTTCTATATTGTCAGAGGGGCAAGGACTCAACTGATTCCCATACAGTTTAATGGGAAAAGTAAAAAGGGACAGCAAAAGATAACTGTTTGTAGCATTTGCTTACGTTTGACCATTAAAGCTGTTAATGTTTCAAAGGAACTATCATGGATCCTGCAGCATACTAGACACTTTTGCATAAAGTACTTATTTTCTATTTCTCTGCTCTTCCCCAGTAGCCTATTAGACACCTACTGACCTGGGAGGCTCATCCTCTGGTGTCACATCTTTTTGTCTTTTCTTACTATTCATGGGGTTCTCAAGGCAAGAATACTTCAGAGGTTTGTTGCTCCCTTCTCCAGTGGATTGTCCTTTGACAGAACTCTCCACCATGACCCATCCATCTTGGGGGGCCCCACATGGCATGGTTCATAGCTTCATTGAGTTACACAAGGCTGTGATCCATAAGATCATTTTGGTTAGATTTCTGTGATTGTGGTTTTCATTCTGGAGGCCGTGAGATTGTAGTTCTTGCTTCTTCTGTCTGCCCGCTGATGGATGAGGATAAGAAGCTTGTGCAAGGATGAGGATGGATGAGGATAAGCTTGTGGAAGCTTCCTGATGGGAGGGACTAGCTGTGAAGAAAACTGGGCCTTGCTCTGGTGGGCGGGCCATGCTCAGCAAATCTGTAATCAAATTTTCTGTGAATGGGTGAGGCTGTGCTCCCTCCCTGTTAGTTGTTTGGCCTGAAGCGGCCCAGTTCTGGAGTCTTCAGTATCTATGGTAGGGCTACAGGCTCTATGGTAGGGCTAATGGTGACCTCCTCTAAGAGGACTTATGCCAACAAGCTGTGCCTCCCCGGACTGCTGCTGCCAGTGTCCCTGACAGGCAGACAACTGTCGACCCATACCTGCACAGGAGACCCCCAAACACTCACAGGAAGGTCTAGCTCAGTCTCTTTTGGGGTCACTGCTGCTTTACCTTGGTGTGCACAGGTTTTTTTTATGCCCTCCAAGTATCTCTTCTTCCCTCAGTCCTGTGGAAGTTCTGTATTCAAATCTTGATGACCTTCAAAGTCATATTCTCTGGGGATTCCCAGTCAGTTTCCAGATCTCCAGGTTGGGAAATCTTATACAGGGCCAAGAACCTTCACAACAATGTGGTAACTTCTTTGATATGATTGTTCTCCAGGTGCAGCAGCTCTATGGTAAGGCTACAGCCTCTATGGTAGGGCTAATGGTGACTTCCTTCCAGAGGCCTCAATGCCACAAGCTGCACCTCCCAGCTTGCTGCTGTAAGTGCCCCTGTCCCTGTGGCTGGCCACTGATGACCCACACCTCCTCAGGAGACCCTTAAACTTTCACAAGCATGTCTGGTTCAGTCTCTTGTGGGGTCACTGCTACTTTCCCCTGGGTCCTGGTGTGAAGATTTTGTTTGTGCCCTCCAAGAGTCTCTGGTGGGTATGGGATTTGATTTTAACATGATTTTCCCCATCCTACCATTTTGTTGCAGCTTTTCCTTTGTTCTTAGATGTAGGGTATCTTTCTTTGGTTGGTTCCAACATCCTCCTATCAATGGTTGTTCAGCAGTTAGTGATGATTTTGGTGTTCTCACAGAAGATGAACATCATGTATGGATGTGAGAGTTGGACCATAAAGAAGGCTAAGTAAAGCGAAGTGAAGTCATTCAGTCGTGTCCGACTCTTGGTGACCCCATGGACTGTAGCCTATCAGGCTCCTCCGTCCATGGGATTTTCCAGGCAACAGTGCTGGAGTGGATTGCCATTTCCTTCTCCAGGGGATCTTCCTGACCCAGGAATCGGACCCAGGTTTCCTGCATTGCAGGCAGACGCTTTACCATCTGAGCCACCAGGGAAACCTCAAAAGAAGGCTAAGGACCACAAAACTGATGCTTTTGAACTGTGGTGCTGGAGAAGACTCTTGAGAGTCCCTTGGACTACAAGGAGATCAAACCAGTCAGTCCAAAAAGAAATCAACCCTGAATATTCATTGAAAGGACTGATGCTAAAGCTGAAACTCAAATACTTGGCCACCTGATGGGAAGAGCCAACTCATTGGAAAAGATCCTGATGCTGGGAAAGATTGAGAAAAGGAGAAGGGGACTACAGAGGATGAGATAGTTGGATGGCATCACTGCTTCAATGGACAAGAGTTTGAAAAAACTCTGGGAGATAGTGAAGGACAGGGAAGCCTGGCATGCTGTGGTCCATGGGGTTGCAAAAAGTTGGACACAACTTAGCGATTAAACAACTTATTTTATATACACAACGCCTAGCAAGGTAGGAAGATGTAGCATGTTACAGACGTTGAATCTGAGTTGTATAGAAATTTAGAAACTTTCCCAAGGCTGTACCAACAGAAAATAGTGGAGATAGTTTAGAACCTCTTACTGCCTAGCATAATACAGGCCTTTTTCAGTTTACTTACATTGATAGGAATATAGAATAAAAAAAAAAACTCAACGGCTAATTAAAGAGTTTTCTGCCCATAATTCTAGGATTATATACAATGAATAAAATGGATGGATAACATTATTTTAGTTATATTTATTTTTAATTGATTGATGATTGATTTATAATATTGGTTTGATTTCTGTCATACATCAGTATGAATTAGCCATAGGTGTACATATGTCCCTCCCTCTTAAAGCTCCTTCCCACTTCCCACCCTTTCCCACCCCTCTAGGTTGTTACAGAGCCCAGGTTTGAGTTCCCTAAGTCATACAGCAAATTTCCATTGGCTCTCTGTTTTTCACATGGAAGTGTATATGCTTTCATGCTACTCTCCATTCCTCTCACCCTCTCCTACCTTTCCTCCACCCTTGTCCATAAGTCTGTGTCTATGTCAGCATCTCCATTGCTGCCCTGCAAATAGGTTCATCAGTACCATCTTTCTAGATTCCATACAACTGTGTTGTGGTTGTTTGATTGCTAAGTTGTGTCCATCTCTTGTGACTCCATGGATTGTAGCCTGCCAGGCTCCTCTGTCCATGGGATTCTTCAGGCAAGAATACTGGAGTAGGTTGCCACTTCCTTCTCCATATATGTGCTATTATACAATATTTGCTTTTCTCTTTCTGACTTACTTCACTCTGTATAATAGGTTATGACTGAGTAGTATTCCATTGTTTTATATATATATGTACCACAGCTTCTTTATTCAGTCATCTGTCAATGGACATTTAGGTTGCTTCCATGTCCTAATTATTGTAAATAGCGCTGCAATGAACATTGGGGTATATGTGAATTTTTCACTTTTGGTTTCCTAAGGGTAAATGCCTAGAAATGGTATTGCTGGGTCATATTGTGGTTTTATTCCTAGTTTTTTAAGGAATCTCCATACCATCTTCCATAGCAGTTGCATAAATTTATATTACCACCAGTAGTGCAAGAGGGTTCCCTTTTCTCCACATCCTCAGGATGGATAAGATTCTGAGTTTGTAAAAGCTAAAATTGGGAGTGTTTATTTCTTTAAGGATATTGTCATTTTAGGGAACTAGCCAAACATTCTAACACATAGGAAGGAAAAACGATAGTGGCTCCCTTTCATTGTGATTGGTTTCATTATTAGAGGCTATAGTGCTTGCTACATCAGAATGCTAAATACACATACAAAAAGCCTAATCTCTTCTGAAGCTTCTATAATTTTTAAACCATCAAATAACATCTTCAATTATTTTTTACTTTTTTGTTTAAAAGTTTATAACAGACAAAAATAACACTCTAGCATGATAATCATACTTGCCTTTACATGTTCACTTATAATAATTATCCGAATATTTTTACAAAGTCAGTAAAATGTAGTCTGATATATATTTATATTGTTATTTTTAGTATAATACTATATTACAAATATATTTCATTCAGTTACAATAACTTACCTATGTAGCTGCACAACATACAACTGAACAGCTTGCTGAAACTGATTTTGATTTTCCCATTATTTATTTTATATTTAAATGTATTTT
>SJYQ01000114.1:0-24485 GCA_006410935.1 Redunca redunca | reverse complement strand
TCTATTTCTTTTACAATTTTTCCATTTTTCATATAATTTTTCATTGTAACTTTAATTTGTACTCTCTTTTCCCTTGAATGAAATATATTTTTAATTGCCTAGGTTATGTTCTTTACATATATGAGAGTCAAGTGAGAATCATCAACTTTCATAAGTAAAATATTTCAAAATTACCATCTTGGTTTTGTTCAAATTCTGTAAAGGTCACTCATTATTTGTTGCTAGGTACAAAGCTGTCTCTTCTTACTCTTTTTTAAAAACTGTTATTCCATTTTCCTCTGAATGTTTAAGGAATTTTAATTCATTCTTTAAATTCAAATATATCATTAGGTTATGTCATAGTATTTATCACTTGTTTATCTCTTCTCTGATCACCAGGAACATATTTTACAGGCAGTTCTATCATTCTGTAAGTCAGAAACGTTTTCTCCCATTATAACTAATCATGGATTCATGTCCAGTTGTTCTAGGAACATTGTTAGGTATAACATTAGATGTATTTGTTTTTTTTTTTTTGTTGGGGGTTAGGTTTTATTCTCTCTGTCAGCTTTACATTTTGGAATAATTTCTTGCTTGGTCCCTACTCTCTGACTCAGTTTTCTTCAGTGCAAATTCTTAATTTTGAGTAACGTCCTCCTAATTCTACTGTGGTTATACCTATTTCTCTGCTGCTGCTAAGTCGCTTCAGTCGTGTCCAACTCTGTGCAATCCCATAGATGGCAGCCCAACAGGCTCCCCCATCCCTGGGATTCTCCAGGCAAGAACACTGGAGTGGGTTGTCATTTCTCTATGCTTTTTCTTAAACTCTTCCTGATGATCCCTTTTAGTTTCATCCTATAATCTACTTTGACTTTTGTTTAACTTAATTAAGAAAACAAAATACATAACACCATCTGAAAAACCTCATTTATATATAACAAATCCTATTTGAACATTTCTTTTCCTTATATTTTGAGTGCTACATTTATTTACATCTTTTATATTGTACTTTTTCCATGAAGAATTGAAATGAAGTCGCTCAGTGATGTCTGACTTTGTGACACCATGGACTGTAGCCTGCCAGACTCCTCCATCCATGGAAATTTCCATGCAAGAATACTGGAATGGGTTGCCATTTCCTTCTCCAGGGATCGAACCCAGGTCTCTTGCACTGCAGGCAGAGTCTTTACCATCTGGGCCACCATAGATCCCATTCTTTTATATTCCAACCATTCATCCTAAAATGAGACAACTATCTCTTGGTATTTAACTTGTACAAAACAAGGAGTAAATACTTTTGTGGATCTTGACTTTCTGATCAACTATGTGATACTAAAATTCTCATCTAAAATTTAAACTTCTATGGCTAGATGATAAGCTTTCATGTTACTTTCAAATGACCCATCAGCACTCAAGTGAAAGGAAACGTATAGATTGCAGATGTGATCAGTTCCGGATTCTTTATTTATTATTTTAGTGATGGATTAGAAAGTGCATCTCGTGTCATGATGGCTTCATAAAATTCTCAGAAATATGCATCACAGTCAAAATAAAGTGATCTTTGACTATGCATTCATTCTGGTTATGTTTGCATTTAGAATTACACCTACAACTATCTTTAAAAGTGGTAGCAAATGATGTCAAACTAGAGAGTTCAATATTCATACAAACCTCCTCTAAATTTGTCTGTTATTTTTCATTTCAACTATTTCTGATGAAAGTAGAGATGGAATTCTTCATTTACCTTGACATCTTTCCATAAAGAGAATTGCATTGATCGAGTATAACATAAAAGAAATTTCATCAATTAGTTATGACCTAAATTAAGTAGACAATTTTAAGACACAGAACACCTAGGCAAAACTATATCTGAGGGAAGAAAAACCAAACAAACAACTGTAGGGGGAAAAAAATTATTCCCAGCATTTTACAAGGGTGTTTTCCCACTCTGAGCAACAGTCTGACAGCAATAAGCAGATAAGTTTCTTTGAATCTCCTTATAAAATTACTAGGTAAAGTTCTTTAGAAAGAAAAACCAGAATCTTTAGACAACCTCTAAGCCAAAGAAAGGCAATGCCAAAGAATGCTCAAACTACCACACAATTGCACTCATCTCACATGCTAGTAAACTAATGCTCAAAATTCTCCAAGCCAGGTTTCAGCAATGCATGAACCGTGAACTTCCTGATTTTCAAGCTGGTTTTAGAAAAGGCAGAGGAACCAGAGATCAAATTGCCAACATCCGCTGGATCATGGAAAAAGCAAGAGAGTTCCAGAAAAACATCTATTTCTGCTTTATTGACTATGCCAAAGCCTTTGACTGTGTGGATCATAATAAACTGTGAAAAATTCTTAAAGAGATGGGACTATCAGACCACCTGACCTGCCTCTTGAGAAATCAGTATGCAGGTCAAGAAGCAGCAGTTAGAAATGGACATGGAACAGACTGGTCAAGGCTGTATATTGTCACCCTGCTTATTTAACTTCTATGCAGAGTACATCGTGAGAAACGCTGGGCTGGAATAAACACAAGCTGGAATCAAGATTGCCAGGAGAAATATCAATAACCTCAGATATGCAGATGACATCACCCTTATGGCAGAAAGTGAAGAGGGACTAAAAAGCCTCTTGATGAAAGTGAAAGAGGAGAGTGAAAAAGTTGGCCTAAAGCTCAACATTCAGAAAACGAAGATCATGGCATCTGGTCCCATCACTTCATGGGAAACAGATGGGGAAACAATAGAAACAGTGTCAGACTTTGTTTTGGGGGGCTCCAAAATCACTGCAGATCGTGATTGCAGCCGTGAAATTAAAAGACGCTTACTCCCTGGAAGAAAAGTTATGACCAACCTAGACAGCATATTCAAAAGCAGAGACATTATTTTACCAACTAAGGTCCGTCTAGTCAAGGCTATGGTTTTTCCAGTGGTCATGTATGGATGTGAGAGTTGGACTGTGAAGACGGCTGAGCGCTGAAGAATTGATGCTTTTGAACTGTGGTGTTGGAGAAGACTCTTGAGAGTCCCTTGGACTGCAAGGAGATCCAACCAGTCCATTCTGAAGGGGATCAATCCTGGGATTTCTTTGGAATGAATGATTCTAAAGCTGAAACTCCAGTACTTTGGCCACCTCATGCGAAGAGTTGACTCATTGGAAAAGACTCTGATGCTGGGAGAGATTGGGGGCAGGAAGAGAAGGGGACGACAGAGGATGAAATGGCTGGATGGCATCACTGACTCGATGGACATGAGTCTGAGTGAACTCCGGGAGTTGGTGATGGACAGGGAGGCCTGGTGTGCTGCGATTCATGGGGTCTCAAAGAGCCAGACACGACTGAGTGACTGAACTGAACTGAACTGAAAGCCAAATTTTATAAAATTATATTGATAAACGATAAGGTTCACATGTATAGTTTTAATTCTTATTAGTATCTGAACAGATCTTGTTGAAGGCTAAATCAACATGTCCGTATACTATACACACCGTCCAAAGTATTCATCTGCAGTAATTCCAATGAATTTGATTCTAATAATAAAGAATTTACCTCCCTTCCATTTCCAAGCCACTGACACTTTATTTCCATTAGCAAGTATGTTGCCCTTTCTAAGGAAAACACTGGTCAACTATTTTGTTCTAGGTTATGGGAATGACCACATCAGTAAACCTCACTCTGAATCTTTTCTGTATTCTAGGCAGAAGTGAGGGCTATATTTGGCTGTTGCTTTCTAGAGCAAAACAGGTCTTCCTTAGATCTACTTTTCAACAATCCCTGCTACCTGCAACACAAAGATAGCTAAGAATACACATGGATGACTGCAAACCTTGTATACTGGCTGAATGTGATAACTAATCTCATTTAGTAAAGAACTGACTTTTAAATCACAATGTTTCACACATCCTAGTTTTCTAAGAATTACCCCTATTGCTTCCTAGAACCTGCCTGGATTTGATTGGACTAGAAAAATAACCATTTCTTTCTACCTCTATCATCTCCTTAATATGTAAAGTGGTGTCTGCAAAGAAAATGGGTTTGGAGCATACCTCAAATCCACCACTTACTAAACTATGAATTTTGGAAACTACTTAATCTTGCCAATTCTCAATGTTCTTACCTGCCTGCCTGTGCCTGTAGTCACTTCAGTCATGTCTGACTCTTTGTGACCCCATGGACTATAGCCCGCCAGGCTCCTCTATCCAGGGGATTCTCCAGGCAAGAATTCTGGAGTGGGTTGTCATGCGCTCCTCCAGAGGGTCTTCCCCATCCAGAGGTCGAACCTAAGTCTCTTGCAGCTCCTGCAATGCAGGCCACCGGGGAAGCCCGTCCTTACCTATATGATAAAAAAGATATCTACTTTATAGGGTTTTGTGATAATTAGCTTGGATAACCTATGTAAAAAATTTTATCACAATTTCTGAAACTTATTCTGTGTTAAATAAAGTTAGTTTCCTGAAGAACAAGAGGTAAAGAAGACAAAAAAACTTGAATTAAAACTATGCACACTTGATTTCTCTGCCATTATAAATTATTATAAGATATTGAGTATAGTTCTCTGTGATATATAGTAAGCCCTTTGGTTATCTATTTTATATACAGTAGTATATATAATATACTTAAAGTATAGGACTTTAATCCCAAAGTCCTAATTTATCCCTCTCTCATAGGTAGATATATAGATAGAATACATATCTATGTATACAAATATGTATAACTGAATCATTTACTATACACATGAAGCTAACACAATACTGTAAGTCAACTATATTTCAATAAAAATGAATTTGAAAACTATGCACACTTGAAATAATTAATATTTCTGGAATTTTAAATCCTGGAATTTGAAGCTTCTGGTATTTTTGTTCATTATTAATTTGGGCTTGAATTTTAACTAAACTAACTTTCTTTATATTAAAAATTATCATTTGATGATAAAATGTTTGTTAATTCAAAAGCAGAGACATTACCTTGCCGACTAAGGTCCGTCTAGTCAAGGCTATGGTTTTTCCTGTGGTCATGTATGGATGTGAGAGTTGGACTGTGAAGAAGGCTGAGCACCGAAGAATTGATGCTTTTGAACTGTGGTGTTGGAGAAGACTCTTGAGAGTCCCTTGGACTGCAAGGAGACTCAACCAGTCCATTCTGAAGGAGATCAATCCTGGGATTTCTTTGGAAGAAATGATGCTGAAGCTGAAACTCCAGTACTTTGGCCACCTCATGTGAAGAGTTGATTCACTGAAAAAGACTCTGATGCTGGGAGGGATTGGGGGCAGGAGAAGGGGACGACAGAGGATGAGATGGCTGGATGGCATCACGGACACGATGGACGTGAGTCTGACTGAACTCCGGGAGTTGGTGATGGACAGGGAGGCCTGGAGTGCTGCGATTCATGGGGTCTCAAAGAGTCGGACACGACTGAGCGACTGAACTGAACTGAACTGAACTGAACTGAATATCCAAGTATTTTAGCTTTTTCAATTATTGATTTATTTATAAACTCTAGATCTATATTTATTCACTGATAGTTCAGTACATATCAATAATTGATGAGTGAATAATTACCAATCCCTTGTATGTCAGATTTGATTATTTTCAAAAGTCAATTTGTAAATTTTTAATCTTAATTCTAAAAGTTTTACTTTTCAGAGAGAACTTATAACTCAGAAATCTACTTTCTTTTAAATATACTATTGGGTAAATAAAGACAATATACGCCAATAGTACCTATCATGTGCCAGAAATGATTCTAAGATTAACATATTTAATCACCACAATTAATTTATGAGGTAGATCCTATTGTTATCTCAATTTTTTTAAGCAGTGAAAGTGAGATTCTGAGAAATCACAAGTAATTTTCCTAGCTTCACACAGCAAGTGATAGAGTTAGGATAGCACCCTTCTTTCACCTAAATATACATTCAAGTTTCTGAAGAGTAAGTTTGCTTTTGAATGATTTCATAAGACCAAATTTTCTGTTCAGGATGAGAGGGTCTTGACTAATTCTACTTTCTGAATTATGGAAAGGACTAGAGACTAATACACAATCTTAGATGAAAGCTTGATGCAAAAATAAAAAATACATACATACATATATATATATACACTTTGTTCATCAACACTTATTTAAAATCCCTCTGTTGCCATTGAGAGATAGTAAAGCACACGGTTAGTGTATATATGCTGTCTCTAGCTGGAATACATCAAGAACTTTCCCTGATTACATGAATAAATGCAGTAATTGAGCTCATGCCTCATGTGGAAACTCATGTTCCTAGCAATTATTCTCCCTTAGGAAGATAAGTTTATTTATCAATGTCTACTTGCTACATGGTTCAAATAAATCTTTTTCTAAGTGAAGCATCTGACTTGCAGTCCATGACTATCTGGAAAACATGACCACTCAACCCAATCTAAGATTTACACCTTAGCTCAAAACATGCTCAAGTGCAATATTCAGCCTCAAGTCCTGGCTGACAAAATGTTGATCTTTTATTTGACATTAAAATCAATTATTGGGGAAAAGGGGAGCAACAGCCCTATTAGGGAAATTGCTGCTGATTTTATATCTATCACATCAAAGTGAACTGGATATTAATATTCTCATATTTTATTGTTAAAAAACATTTTAATTTCTTCTAAGTGTGCATTTCAGATTGTGAATCGTTGATGAAAAACCAGCTCAGTAGTTCCAATTTGCATATGAAAGCTACAATATTGTGACATCTACCTGTCAGCAGGTACTTTACCCTCACCTGCATAAAGTCCTTTAATGTTGGGATCTAACTGAAGAATTACAGAAATATATAATATGTAAATAATATGCCTAAAGCTTATTTAAAATCTGTCCTTGATTTTCTGATTATAAAAAAGCAAGGAAGAGATGTTTTCACTTTATGAAATGACTTAAGAATGTATTCAACTTTGTTGGGCCAAAATTTATAGAAAGCTATTGAACCTTCCCATATGGATATATATTTAAATACTCTCTGAGTCTGTTTATTCTTTTTACTTCAAGAAAAAAGAACCTCCAACCATAAGCAAACTCTGTGCCCTGAGATTGTATCGGATATACTGGGCTGAACAAAATTAAAATGAACCTGAAGTTCCACTAAAACCTAGCTCTGTGCCCCCATCTCTGAATTCTTCAAGTTAAAGGGTTACAGAGAAAAAGCAAATCATAGTAGCCGAGAAGTTAGGAATATTGATTCAAAGTCTCCAAAGTTTATTCAAGAGACTAAAGTCAAGAAAACTGACCTCTCTGGTGATAGGGCTCTCCTTCTCTTACTGAGAGATCCTCTTGACAAATACACATTGGTGAGCCTAAAGGACTTGGAGGAAATGTCTGACTCTGCATATCTTTCTTTCTTTTCCACCTGGCACAGCTACAGGATTTATACACACTCCTTTTGTTTTCCTCTCTGACTTCTCCACTAAGGAGGACACAGTGCTTTCAGATAGTAGGTGTTTGTACAAATAGACAATCTGACATTCAGTCATATATCCATCCACTTATTTTTTCTACCAACTATTATTGCTATGATAAAGTGATAAAATAATAAATCACTTTAAAATCACTTTAAAATACAATAAAATAAAGGGTTGGATCTATGTGACTCTGATCACTTATTAGCTATGTCAGTCAGTCAGTTCAGTTGCTCAGTCGTGTCCAACACTTTGCAACCCCATGAACCACAGCACACCAAGCCTCCCTGTCCATCACCAACTGCTGGAGTCCACCCAAACCCATGTCCACTGGGTCAGTGATGCCATCCAACCATCTCATCCTCTGTTGTCCCCTTCTCCTCCTGCCCTCAATCTTTTCAGCATCAGTGTCTTTTCAAATGAGTCAGCTCTTCACATGAGGTGGCCAAAGTATTGGAGTTTCAGCTTCAACATCAGTCCTTCCAATGAACACACAGGACTGATATCCCTTAGGATGGACTGGTTGGATCTCCTTGCAGTCCAAGAGTCTTCTCCAACACCACAGTTCAAAAGTATCAATTCTTCTTGCTCAACTTTTCTTTATAGTCCAACTCTCACATCCATATATGACTACTGGAAAAACCATAGCCTTGACTAGATGGATCTTTGTTGACAAAGTAATGTCCCTGCTTTTGAATATGTAATATAGGTTAGTCATAACTTTTCTTCCAAGGAGTAAGCGTCTTTAATTTCATGGCTGAAGTCACCGCCTGCAGTGATTTTGGAGCCCCCAAAAATAGTCTCTCACTGTTTCCATTGTTTCCCCATCTATTTCCCATGAAGTGATGAACCAGATGCCATGATCTTCGTTTTCTGAATGTTGAGCTTTAAGCCAACTTTTTCACTCTCCTCTTTCACTTTCATCAAAAGGCTCTTTAGTTCTTCTTCACTTTTTACCATAAGGGTGGTATCATCTGTGTATCTGAGGTTATTGATATTATTCCTGGCAATCTTGATTCCACTTTGTGCTTCCTCCAGCCCAGCATTTCTCATGATGTACTCTGCATATACATTAAATAAGCAGGGTGACAATATACAGCCTTGACGTACTCCTTTTCCTATTTGGAACCAGTCTGTTGTTGTATGTCCAGTTCTAACTGTTGCTTCCTGACCTGCAGACTGGTTTCTCAAGAGGCAGGTGAGGTGGTATGGTATTCCCATCTCCTTCAGAATTTTCCACACTTTATTGTGATCCACACAGTCAAAGCCTATGTAAACAAATGCAAACTATTATTAGCTATGTAAACATAGGCAAATTATCTAACCAGATGAATGCCATCATCTTTCATCATAGAATAAAAGCATATTGCAAGGTTTAAAGGATATTGCATATGAAAAGTGCCTAGCACAGAGAGAGTCTTTATCACAACATGCACTCTTCAAATCGTAGCTTTAAAAATAAGAGGAAGACTTGCAAAACAGAGAAATAAATAAGCTGTAGTCAAAGAAATGTAGAGTTGGACATGACTGAGCTGAACTGATGCTGTCGTTATTTTGTTGCTAAGTAGTGACAAATTCTTTGCAAATCTATAGACTGTAGCCCATCAGGCTCCTCTGTCCATGAGGTTTCCCAGGTGAGAATATTGGAGTGGGTTGCCATCCTTCTCCAACCCAGGGACTGAACCCACATCCGCTGCATCTCCTGCACTGGCAGGCGGATTCTTTACCACTGACCCACCTGGAAGCCCCATCTTTCCATTCAGTTCAGTTCAGTTGCTCAGTCATGTCCGACTCTTGGCACACCCATGGACTGAGCACACCAGGATTCCCTATCCATCACCAATTCCCAGAGCTTACTCAAACTCATGTCCATTGAGTCAGTGATGCCATCCAACCATCTCCTCCTGCCTCAATCTTTCCCAGCATCACGGTCTTTTCTAGTGAGTCAGTTCAAATCAGGTGGCCAAAGTATTGGAGCTTCAGCTTCAGCATCAGTCCTTCCAGTGAATACTCAGGACTGATTTCCTTTAGGATGGACTGCTTGGATCTCCTTGCAGTCCAAAAGACTCTGAAGAGACTTCTCCAACACCACAGTTCAAAAGCATCAAATCTTTGGTGCTCAGCTTTCTTTACAGTCCAGCTCTCACATCCACACATGACTACTGGAAAAACCATAGTCTTGACTAAACAGACCTTTCTCGGCAAAGAAATGTCTCTGCTTTTTAATATGCTGCTGCAGTGATTTAGAAGCCCGCGAAAATAAAGTGTGCTACTGTTTCCACTGTTTCCCCATCATCTATTTGTCATGAAGTGATAGGCCCAGATGCCAGGATCTTAGTTTTCTGAATGCTGAGTTTTAAGCCAACTTTTTCACTCTCCTCTTTCACTTTCACCAAGAGGCTCTTTAGTTCTTGTTTAACCTGGCTTTCTGCCATAAGGGTGGTATCATCTGCATATTTGAGGTTATTCACATGTCTCCCTGCAATCTTGATTCCTGCTTGTGCTTCATCCAGCCTGGCATTTCACATGATGTACTCTGCATATAAGTTAAATAAGCAGGGTGACAATATGAAGCCTTTACATACTCCTTTCCCGATTTGGAACCAGGCTGTTGTTCCACGTCCAGTTTTAACTGTTGCTTCCTGATCTGCATACAGATTTCTCAGGAGGCAGGTCAGTTGGTCTGATACTTCCATTTCTTTCAGAATTTTCCACAGTTTGTTGTGATACACAGTCAAAGGCTTTGGCGTAGTCAATAAAGCAGAAATAGATTTTTTCAGGAACTCCCTTGCTTTTTCTATGATCCAGTCGATGTTGGCAATTTGATCTCTGGTTCCTCTGCCTTTTCTAAATCCAGCTTGAACATCTGGAAGTTCATGGTTCACGTCTGTTGAAGACTGCCTGGAGAATTTTGAGCATTAGTTTGCTAGTGTGTGAGATAAGTACAATTGTGTGGTAGTTTGAACATTCTTTGGCATTGCCTTTCTTTAGGATTGGAATGAAAACTGACCTTTGTTTGCCATTAGGCATGCGAATTTGGTAAAAATAATCTCTCACAGGCTTTCTCTTAGGCTCTCATCATAGTATATATCTCCAAAAATAAGTGTGATATTTAAGTGAGATAAAGACAGCTAGATCATCTAACACATTTCCCAGCACAAAGTTAGTATATGTAACATGGCTTTAATGCATAGGAATGCCCTGATTAGAACAGTATTTTCAAAAGCTAATTCTGATGGTAGTAAATCAGAAAAGAAGGTTTAGGAGAAAGTGGACACAAATATGATGCCATTTGTTTCTTAAATAAATGTGTATTAACCACTTGTAAATATGCCAGATAAATGCTATGAATTCAATAATAAACAGAAAGCCTTAGTCACCTCTTGCTCATGGCAACACAAGGGTTAAGAAAAAGAGTGAAGTGTTTGTTTATTTGTTTGTTTTAACCTGGCATGATAATGTAGAAAACTGCTTATCAAACTTTTTAATTAAAATACGTGCAAAGGAAATAATGCATAACCTTAAAGGAACTGGTCTGAGGGATAAATCTAATTATACACAAAATACATGGCTCATAGTGGATTTTGTTTTGTTATGCTTTTAATGTCCTTGTTAGACTCATAAAGTATAGATACACGGAATCCTGAATCGCTTTTTCTCTTACTAGTCTTATTTTCCATCCTTTTCGACTCTTGTCACTGGTTCTCCAATCCTTTAACAGTACACTCATTATCTTAATTTTTTCCCTAGCCCTTCTTTCTTCTGCTATCAGACTGACTTCTTTATGTGTAACTTTGAGACCTCCTCACTTCATTCTCAGATCAACACCTTTAATCGATATCATTGTCATGGTCATCATTAGCTGCTGGTAAGACACCACCATTCTTAGTACAACTAAGACCTTCTATTTTAAATATACAATGAGCTGCCTGATTACTTAGCAGTCAGAGTTCCTTAAGTAAGTTATGACAGTTATCCCCAGAGAAAGCAAGTGTCCATGCAAACCATCACAATTAAGCTTAAAGTCAATTTTTCATTAATTATGGACCATTAGTTATTTGCAGTGATATTAGAATGGTATTTTTAAAATTGTTTTTAAGTGTAAAAGAGTATAAAGTAAAAAGTTCCTGTCACCCAGCGTCCATCCTCCTTTAAGGTTTGGGCTGGGGGAGAAGTGTTTGCAATTCCCCCATGCATCTTTCACAGAATATTTAATGCACTAGGAGTAAATACAGTATAAACTATTTTACTTTCATTTTCTACATATAGGATTGTTTTGACTTCATTCATCAACTTGCTTTCTTCACATAATTATGTATCTTGAAGAGTGTCTTCAAACACTTATTTTTACAGCTGCATAATGTTCTGTTTATGCATGGATCATAAACATAACAGTTGGGTTATATTTAGTTGCTGTAGTCAGAAAAAATATTCGAAAGTTTCTTCAATGGTCGTTTTTGAGTCCTAAGCTGACAGGTGTTAGAGCTGAGAGCTCTAGAAGCAGACAACCTCTATCTTCTCCTGAACACTACTATCAACTCGGGAAGCAGTGCTTCTGGTTTCATGTAGCAGCAGCACAGAAAATCAGTCTAATCTCACCTCCAAGATAATTAAAATTGAATATATTGAAATACCAATGGAATTGTCTATGTCTTTAGGGAAAGGTGTGTTTTTACCCAGAAAACACTAAGCACAAATGAGTGAAAATAGAAAGCTACTGAATTTAGCATGTTATCTGATATCTTTAAAGTCAAATTCTTCAGGCTTATCTTCCCACTTCATGGAGTGTTTTCAGTAACATGTGTTCTCAAGGTTTCCATTCTAAAAAGTTTCTGCTTAAAAGGCCATAACATAAGATACAATTACTAAAATTAGTCTCTATCACACACACTAAAACTTAACTAGATATTTTCACATGCACTATTTAATTTTAAAATATGTGCTTTTTCCATTCTTGTGCATTGATTTTCAAGGTTAATACTAAGCTAGATATATTAAGACCTATGGAAATCCCCAAGCCCACAAACCCTAAATAATTTTTAACACTGCTAAATATAATACCCATATTATAGCTCCTGATTTTCTAGGTCTCAGAACAGGATAGTTTTTTCATTAATTCCTTGCCTCCAGCTTATCTTCAACCATAATTCTATTTTACTTAACTATATTTAAAAGAATCCCTCTAGCACTAGGGTAAACTTCATATAAACCAAGTAATTTTCAGTGGGGCTTACTTTTTAAAAAAGAAGAAAAGTGTTCAATTGGCTTTTAATGTTAATATTTAACTACTTTAAATTAGAACATACCTGAATAAATAAAATAAATTTTTTTCTGCCAATATTCAAATAAGTAGATGTTTATTGTGTCTAAACCAAATGGATTAGACATGGGTACAGTTGGGCGTTTTCGTTTAGTTGAGCCATTACACTGGGGATCATGAATACAGCCATGTTAGTGCAATTTCCTAGATGATTTGGGAAAAATAGATTAGCTTTCTTTAATCTCCTCATCATCCATCAATACCTCTTACCACCATTCCCGTTCAGCAACCAAACATGTGTACATGAACAAACACACAAAGGGGCAAATTTGACAGCCGTTTTCTGTGTCTTGTAAACACTCTCTTTCAGTACACCCAGGGAAAGATGAGATACAGAAAAGCAAATTCAGACTATTTGAGCAGTAGACTAACCCCAGAGAGTCACTGGAAACAAAAGCAAAACAGAAACAGTAACAAGGTTGATGTCTTCTGCATCTGGGCTCGGCTGCTTCAGTCATACCGACCCTTCAGCCCACCAGGCTCCTCAGTCCAAAGGATGCTCCAGGTGAGAACACTCGAGTGGGCTGCCATACCACCTCCAGGAGAGCTTCCCAACCCAGGGATCAAACCCACATCTTCTGTGTCTCTTGGATTTCAGGTGGATTTTTTACCCACTGAGCCACCTTGAAAGCCTGTATTCTGCATTTACACAGGAAGAATCTCAAGGATTTCATTTTCAGGAGAAACAGGTTGTGAGATTCTTTCATTTAGTTTTCCACATGTAGACATGAACTCCAGCAAGCCTGAACAAATAACTCTGGTGAAGAGAGAGCAGGCTAAATCCAGGATTTGAAGATGGGATTTAAACATTGGTGTTAGCACTCAAATATCATTTGAATCCATTGACCATTTTGATTTTCAATTTTATTACCAGTAAGAGTTGGAACAGGGCTTCCCTGGTGACTCAGATGTTGAAGAATCTGCCTGTAAGGAGGGAAACCTGGCTTTGATCGGGTCAGGAAGATCCCCTGGAGAAGGGGATGGCTACCCACTCTAGTATTCTTGCCTGGAGAATTCCATGGACAGAGAAACCTGGTGGGCTACAGTCTGTGGGGTTGCAAAGGGCCAGTCATGACTGAGCAACTAACACACACACATAAACACACACATACACACACGAGTTGCAATAATGGTTGGAGCAGCTGTTTTCAAACTGGTGCAAAAACTCTCTTGAATAGCTAGGTTTGTGATTTTCACCTCTACAACAACTATTATATCAAGCTCTAAACTGAAAACCAAAACCAAAATTGTACTAACATATTTGCCTTTAGGTAAGATTTCACTTTGATAATGAATCTGGTCCAGTGAGTTTGAAAATCACCACACTAGGAAAAGTTTCCTTAACTAATGGGTGTGAATGTTCTCTAGTTCTCTAATCAGGCAAAATCATAGTTATGTACAAGGCAACATTTTGATATACAAGTTGGAAAATAGTGAACTGAGTAAAACTGAGGCTAAGGAACCTGGGAACATTAGCAAACTCTTGACATCATTTGTTATCTCCTTTACTTTGTTAACTTAGTGGGCTTATGAAGTGAATTTTTAGAAAATGTAAATCAAATTTCTCTTTAAAATCTTTCAGAAACTACTTTGGTTATTTTGGTTACCCTTTGGTAAAATTTATACTCCAAGGCAAAGCAAAAAGACATGTTGTGACATGGGTCCTGCCTTTCTAACCTTAATACCCATCAAGCCTCACAAAGGACCCACTCTCCAACCTCTTCAAACTACTGTACCTATAATTCCTGGAACTCACCAAGCTTTTTATTCATCTTCATACTTTTATATATGCTCATACATGCTGATGCATCTTCTTAAACAGCTCACTTCACCGATTCCTCATCCTTTGATTAATGAAGAAATTTTTATTCTGCCTCAGTTAAGGTTGTGTTACTTTCAGAAGACATCCTCTGACCCTCTTCTCCACAGGCTGGATTAGATGCCGCTCAAAGTGGCGATCATAAAAAATCTGAATTTTCCTGGAAAAGTGCTTATTCTTTGAGTTGTGATTTTGTTAATATTGTCTTTCTCCACCACTATGATGGAACTCTTCAAGAAGAGAGACTTTGACTTTTATTATCTCTTTCATAACATAGAAATATAGCAGGTGATCATTAAATGGTTCTTGATTGGATGAAATAGTTAATGATGACATATCCTGAACTTATTATATTATATCCAGTTGGCCAAAGAATAAATGCTTTGTGAGGTTTTGCCTTCACACCCTACTAACTACAATCATTTTCAACTGGAACATACCCATACACCCATTAATTCTAAGCTACATCTCTTTTTAACATTTTAATATTTCTAATATCTGGACATAACTTACCATTGGTATTATTGACCGTCATTGTCCTTCAGTAAAAATAAAAATAACCACTTCAAAATTTCAGAATAAGTGTCAGTGGCTTAAAAGAAAATCTCAGAGACAATATGAAGCACTGTTTTATCCCCTAGAAATAAGACATTTGGGAGACAGGGTTGGGAATGAGTGAATCAGAGGTATTTGTCATTAATGGTAAAGGTGGACTTGAAAGTTACCCAGTGTTAGATAATTACAAAGTTGGTTTAAGTCGTGCCATGAGGGCACTTAGTTCTTTCTGAAGTATTTCCGAAAAGGACCTTGATGGGACAGAAGACTACGTTGTATGGAAAAAAGTGGACAGCAGAATTCTCAACAGAAAAGAGATTCTAAATGTGAAGTTAAATTCCTTAACCAATTTATTTTGCTCACCTCTTTTATATACACCCAAAATAAATACCAAAGTTAAATTGAATATAAAATGATTCCTTCACTTAGCATAAAGTAAAAAATCTGCGCTATAAGAAAGTACTATGTGAAATCTAATTAGTGGTGTTTTCCTTTGTTAGCGGTATATGAAATAATGGTGGGATTTCCAATTAGTGGTGTTTTAGATTTAGTTTTGTGGAATCAAATATGGGACCAGGCAATGAATGAGACATAATCTAAAATTTGGCCACTTTTGCCACTTAAGTAATTTAGTTCACAGCTTGAGTTTATTTGAAGTTATCCTATACTTTTTGCAATTACTTTATTCTAGTTCCTTGTATTTAAACTAAGTGATCAGTGAAACTGGAGGATAGCTCATGTGTTTATTACCACTCAAAAGAGATTGTAGAGATAAAATGTTATATATATATTTTTTTACCAGTATTTGAAGCTGTAGGGAAGGAATAAATATGCCAAAGTGGAGAGCTTACTAGGCACTAGCATTAAACAGAACACTTGTGTTTTAGTTATTAGTATTTCAAATCAATATATCTACCCACATGACAAATTCACTATACTTACCAAATCATTTTCATTTCCCGACCACCACTTGACTTGGACTTTTAATGCCTTTGTTTGTTTCTCAGTTCAGGGATAATTCTCTGGCAGTAAATAACTGGGATAGAAATCATGGTGTGTTTCTCTTCAGCATATGCTGCATGTGGTACAACACTTCATGTTGGGCCAGGGATAGACTAAATGGATGGTTCTTGCCACTTTTTTTAATAAAAAGGAAAGAGCTTTTCTTTTAGGCATAAAGGATTTAGAATGAAATTTTAAAGAAAAACAACATAAATACATATATAACTCACTTGGTAAANTTTTAATAAAAAGGAAAGAGCTTTTCTTTTAGGCATAAAGGATTTAGAATGAAATTTTAAAGAAAAACAACATAAATACACATATAACTCACTTGGTAAATATGCTTTAACATGCATATCGCTGCTGTCTTGGTCTTTTCACTCTTAGACCTACGATTTTGATAACTCAAAGTCTGCATTAGGATTAATTTGGTTAAAAATATTTCTCAATAAAAATATTGTAAAAAAAAAAAATCCAAGTCCCCCAGTGTTGGTACCCTTGGTTATAAGAAGGTATAGCAAATAAAGTAATTGCTAAAATAGCTAAACCACAACCAAGATTGCAAAAATTCTCAAGGATTGTGTGTATGTGTGAGAGAGATTTTACAGCAGGAAAGATAGTTCATCTTCAATGGGAGTTTAATTATCGAGAACAAGTTCTTTAGAGAGGTCACCAGTGGACCAACTTGGCAGCCAGGAAATGGCCTTTCTTTCATGGAAACTGACTTTCTTCCCTCCTACCACTCCTTCCTTGTACCAACGTCAGCTTTCAGCTTGTATCCACACACTAACCTCAAACATCTTACTTCACACAGAGAAAGGATTTAATTAAATTTAAGAAATGTATTTTCCTCATTTTTACTGTATTTCACATCCTGTATTTTAAATCCACTGCTTGTTTTTATTGCTAAGTTTTTGATATTTGTTATGTTTTGGACACATACTATTATTATTAACAGAAAACATTAATTTGATTATTTTTATTATTATAAGAAAGAAGGCCTCCCAAAGTTTCCTTTGAAAAATTTAAATATATACATACATACATGTGAAATGTCTCAAAGTATATTATAGATCTCTTTTGAATGATAAAGAAAATTGTAAATCAATAGTGTGTAAATCCTATCTGACTTGTATCTTGAAAAATCAGTTATCCAAGGATAATCTTCTTCATTTAATATGTGTAGTCTGAGTGATCACTTAACTGGTATTTATACGTAAATACCACATACCATTCTAGAATGGTTTCTTGTATGTATGTTAAATTATTTGATGCTGACAGCATATATATTTAATATTCAGGGAACTGAGATGCTGGGAAGCACATAGTTAATAAGTAGAAACCCTGGGATTTGAACATAGTTAGTCTGATGTGGAAAGTGAAAGGAAAGTGAAGTTGCTCAGTCGTGTCCAACTCTTTGTGACCCCGTGGACTGTAGACTACCGGGCTTCTCTGTCCATGGAATTTTCCAGGCAAGAATACTAGAGTGGGTTGCCATTTCGTTCTCCAGGAGATCTTCCCGACCCAGGGATTGAACCCAGGTCTCCCGCATTGTAGGCAGATGCTTTACCATCTGAGCCACTAGGGAAGTCCAGTCTGATGTGGAGACCTTGCTATTATCCACTATATTATATGGCTTCTTAGCCATGCTATACTGTGTCTCAATTTGTTTAGCTTTAGTTTAATTACTAAACAGCTCCTGTTCCACGTTTTCATATCTGTAAAAATGAAAGTTAATCCAGATACTAAGGACCTCTCCACCTTCCAGCTTTAAAACCAAGGGCTTGAGAAGTTGAGCAGAAGAAACAGCAAAAGTTTGAGTGCTCAAGAGCTCAGGAAAGGAAACACATTTGTTTGAGGAAAGATACTCCTGCACCATCATAGAATTTTCAAATAGACATTAACCAATTGAATAATTACATATTGATGACTTCCAAGGGCTTGACCAGTTACAGATTGAAAGGAATATTGCAGATTTCTAACCATTAAAACGTATGATTCCAATATACAACAGACAATTAAAATATAGTATTAGAAGTTACTTCCCAGGCATAAACACTAAGCACAATGAGAATACCCAGACTTGGGGGGAGGGTAAATGCATTTGATTTATTTTCCTTGTTCTGATTTTAGGGGATATACTTGTCCTGTATGACCTTGCTCTTGCCTCCATTTTTAATGTGCAAACTATAGTGACTCAAAACAATGACTTTTGAATAAATTAAGCTATATTCAAACCTAATAATCTACAATTTTAAAGAAAAGATGAACACTAAGTGTATATGGGAAACAAATGCAAACATTATTTGTCTTACATTGTCACGTTTTTATTGGAAAAACTAATAGTTGTTATGTTTCAAATGCAATCCTTAATTTATTATAGCTATTACTGTGAGAACCAGAAAATGCTTGGTTCTAATGAATACATGTAAAAGTAGTATAATCACAGGCTTTACAAAATATAGGATTTAAAATCCTATTGTACTTAGTACTTCTGTTGTTAATGTAAATTCTCAAAGGTAGGTAACTTCCAGATTTGAGGGGTCAAATTAACAGTACTTCCACTTTGGGCTTTGTTTTGTACCAGCTAAGAAACAGAATAGGGATGAAGAAGACAGAGAGAAAAATGCCAGTATTACCATTAATGGAGATTTGGAACTGCATAGCTTATATAGATGAAAATGATGAGTTGCATGGCTATTCAGAGATGTTATTCAAGAATTCAAGAATTCGATGAGAATATAGACTAGACAACTTTAAAATTTCTTCCAGCTATATTAATGAGTGATTCCAAGCGTAATATGTTCAGTGGACTCTTTGATAGTCTTCATATTCATAAATAAATTCAGTTCAGTTCAGTTCAGTCGCTCAGTTGTGTCTGACTCTTTGCGACCACATGGATTGCAGCATGCCAGGCCTCCCTGTCCATCACCAACTCCTGGAATTTACTCAAACTCATGTCCATTGAGTCGGTGATGCCATAAATTATTGGTGATGAATAAATTAGCATGACTTTATTGAGCACCTGGCCACTTTGTAAAGTGAATAATAACAGATACATAAATATCAACAAAATATCTCAAAATTATCAGCCTATATATAACCCTTATCATTTCATAGTTTTCATTTAAGTTTTAGAGAATAATATATTAACCAAGCAGTTAAAAATATTTGCTTCAGCCAAATGTACTGACTTGAGAGACAAAAGAATATTAGTGAAGAGAGAAATTATGATGGTCTGCAGTAAATGGAGATGCCTCATATTGGGTAAGAGTTTTGATCTAAGGGATATAGAAGATCTGAAAGGGAAACAGAAAATACTTAACAGTGTAAGTAAACAACTGCATAGATATACATGTAGTGTGTGCCCGGTGTGTACTTGCTAAATGAGTCAAGGGACACGTTCAGAGGAGAGGGAGGGAATAATTTAAGGCTGGAACACAGAACCCATGATGAGGACAAACAGATGTGACCTAGATCATGAGAGGTGAAAATGAACTTACAGATGCATAAGCAGCAGAAAGAGAAAACCCCCTTGTGTTCCTAAATTAGATCTTACATTGAAAATTATTTAGTAATATTATCCCAGAGGGGAGAAACTAGATATGGAATAAACAACACAAAGGCTACAACAGGAATGCAGGTATAAAGCAAGAAAGACCTAGGTTAGAAGGGCAGCAGTAGATATAGAAAAGAAAGGGTAAATCTGAGAGACACTTAACAGGATCAAGAGACTATCTACAAAGGGCACAGAGCTTATGCTTGTAGAATAAGCTTTATCTTAACTAGAAAGTCTTTTTTATGACCCTAGTCTAAAATTCTGGGGGAAATGATACTGTATAAATTCGTAAGAAAATCAGATAAATAGTTCTGGGTATTTTTCTTAGCTGTGAAATGTGAAATCCTGTTTAGAGGGGGAAAGAAAGGGAGTTCTCTGGACCAGGAATAGAACTAGTTTATTTTCTAACTCCTCTTTGCTTCCAACTAGTTTTAATATTATGAATGCAATTATAACCAAACAGGGAAAGAAAGACACGCAGTGTGCCTGAATCCAGACTGAAAAGGGATCACAGGCTCTAGGATTAACAGAAGGCTCTAATTGGCTTTTCCAAGCAGATGAAAAACTGAGGTACATGCCCTTTGTAAACTGGGTTGCCTATAGTTAGTCAAAGGATGGTTAGACTGTTTCATTGGAACACAAAGTGTGGGAAGCAATAAACTGCCTTTTCACTGCAGCTTAAATCAAGAAAATCTAAATGGTACCTGATCATTTATAGTTATTTTTAAGTGTCTCCTCACCATTCCACATTGTTCCCTAACATGTAGTTACAGTATGATACCAATCCATGTTATCATCGCATTTACCTGACCCAAAATATTCACATTAGATCTGATTTTTTGTCTGTCAAAAATACATTGTAAGGTACTATCTCCTTTCCTAAATGCAATTTGGTAGTATTTATAAAGGAAGGATTCAATCTTTTCTTGGGTAATCTTCACAAGTACCATACAATTCATTCCCGGTAGGCTCAGACAGTAAAGAATCTGCCTGCAATGCAGGAGACCCAAGTTCGATACCTGGGTCTGGAAGATTCCCTGCAGAAAGGTATGGCTACTCACTCCAGTATTCTTGCCTGGAGAATTCTATGGACAGAGGAGTCCATGTGTCAGACACAGCTGAGCAACCAACACACAACTTGTTAAAATATGATGTAATGGCTGAGTGTGCCAATGAATTTAATATTTTTAGCTTTCATTAACAAAGTTGAGAACTGGAGAAAAGGATCTGTAGTGCATGTTTCTTTTCCTTGTTACATACGACAATGGATTCAATTATACTAATAAGACAGTAGTCCCTGTAAAACCAGCACTGGGCATCATTTTGCAATAAACGGAAACAAAAGTCTATCAATTTGGTACTTGTCAGTTTGTGTTCTCATGAACAACAATAACAACAACAAGGAGTAAGAAGAGCAAAGGTGAAAAATTGCGATTTCAAAATTGCCTGAGTTGGAGTGTTATTTTGGAGCTCATTGGTAAGGTCAGCTGATGCAGGATTTCAAAGGCAATTAGAGTAAATCAAACTGCAGAACATCCCCTTGGGCTGGTTTGAAGAAACCTTGGAAAGACGCTCTTTTTTTCCCCTTAACCCTGGTTGCTGCCACATCTAGCAGCTGCTTTCTTTTTGACAATTCGTCACTCCTGAAAAATGTTTGCAAGCAGTTTGGATAATTTCCAATTCATTCTTGCAGGAAATGAGGATTTGCTTCCTCACTTGGGATACCTGCTGCTAGGTTTATTCACTAATAAGCATGATAAATGTTTTAGCCTTTGATCAGTGCTAATTTAACAAGTAAGCTCCCCAGAAAAAAAGTCTTTGAGGCTCAGGGGCTCAAGACAGCACATGAGTTGGAAATATGATTGATTGTGTTGCTGTGAGAAATTTCCATAAAAAACTTTTATCACACTGCTATGTTCTGAACAATTAAATAAAAAACGAAAGATAGTTACCCTCCAAAGAAGGACAGAGGCAGCCCAGCAAACTTCACAAGACTTTTTACAAAACTGTCTCAGACCAATTTTCCAGAGAAATATCAGTCCTCTTTTTTATTAAATTTTGTCCACATTACCTTATCCATTTCTTCTTTTTCTCATCCTGACTTATCTTCTTTACACAGGATTCTTTTCTCTACCTGCCTTGCCAGACCTATAAATAATATTTTAAATAAATTTTAACATGAGGTATATTATGAAAACTGAACAAATCAAATGGAAGAGAAATAGATATCTGCCACAAATGTCAGATATGACATTTGCGTCAGCTATCCATTGTCAAAAGGGTTCCCATGCAATCTAATGTCTAAATGTGGAAGCCGCTGCTGTTTGTTAAAGAGTAGTCCACACAACCAGTTACCAAAGTAGACACCACGAAGGAAAGAACACAGGAAAGACCAAATTCCTTTCATTCCATATCAGATTTTTGAATTATCTTTAGCATTAGACTGTAGTCTTTCTCCACTCTACAAAGAAATTATGTTTGCAGTTTACTGTGACAAATACTACTGGACCTTAGATGAGTTCTTAGTACAGCAAAGGTTGTACTATAAATTGCACTTCCAATCAACATTTCAAAATACCTAATCTGTGTTAAATAAAAGATGCAGAAATAAATGAATCACTCCCTGCCATTCAATACACTCAACAAAATGCTCTCCGTGGGAAATAGGAATATAGATACATAGGCATGGATAGAACCTAGTCACTGGTAATCATCATTTTCTGTTATTAAGGTTTATATTGCATGTGACAAAATTGAGAAGAAATTCCATTTTTTAAATTGGAGTATAATTGCTTTACAATGTTGTGTTAGTTTCTGCTGTACAATCAAGTGAATCAGTCATATGCGCACATTTAACCCCTCCCTCTTGGATCTCCCTCTCACCTCACCCTTATCCCACCCCTCTAGGTCATCACAGAGTACTGAACTGAGCTTACTGTGCTTTATAGCAGCTTTCTTCCCACTAGCTATCTATTTTACACATGGTAGCATATATGAATCACATATATATGTATGTATATGTGTATATAAATACACACACACACACACGTATATATCCCAATATCCCAATTCCACCCATGTTTCCCTTTCTCCCTGTGTCAACATGTCCATTTTAAAAGAAGAATCTGAAAAAGAAAGATGAGAAAGAAAAGTTTGCCAATGGTCCAATGATACGAGGGGAACTAAAAATATTAGCTAACATGACATAGGTATCGTTTACTATATACTGACCTAAGTGTGTGTGGTAAAAGTTTAACAACACAGAAGGACAGTGATTGCCTCATGTAATAAAGGAGAGAAGAAAGACAATAGGATTAGAAAAGGTTAAAAAGGGGGCTTCTTTTATATCTGTGTTGTTTCATTTTCAGAAGAACATAAGAACATTTCAATTCAGTTCAGTCGCTCAGTCGTGTCCGACTCTTTACAACCCCATGAACTGCAGCATGCCAGGCCTCCCTGTCCATCATCAACTCCCGGAGTTCACTCAAACTCATTTCCATCGAGTCAGTGATGCCACCCAGCCATCTCATCCTCTGTCGTCCCCTTCTCCTCCTGTCCCCAATCCCTCCCACCATCAGAGTCTTTTCCAATGAGTCAGCTCTTTGCAGGAGGTGGCTAAATTACTGGAGGTTCAGCTTTAGCATCATTCCTTTCAAAGAAATCCCAGGGCTGATCTCCTTTAGAATGGACTGGTTGGATCTCCTTGCAGTCCAAGGGACTCTCAAGAGTCTTCTCCAACACCACAGTTTAAAGGCATCAATTCTTCAGCACTCAGCTTTCTTCACAGTCCAACTCTCACATCCATATATGACCACTGGAAAAACCATAGCCTCGACTAGACAGACCTTTGTTGGCAAAGTAATGTCTCTGCTTTTCAATATGCTATCTAGGTTGGTCATCTTTTCTTCCAAGGAGTAAGCGTCTTTTAATTGCATGGCTGAAGTCACCATCTGCAGTGATTTTGGAGCCCCCCCAAAAATAAAGTCTGACACTGTTTCCACTGTTTCCCCATCTATTTCCCATGAAGTGATGGGACCAGATGCCATGATCTTCGTTTTCTGAATGTAGAGCTTTAAGCCAACTTTTTCACTCTCCACTTCCACTCTCATCAAGAGGCTTTTTGGTTCCTCTTCCCTTTCTGCCATAAGGGTGGTGTCATCTGCATATCTGAGGTTACTGATGTTTCTCCCGGCAATCTTGCTTCCAGCTTGTGCTTCTTCCAGCCCAGCGTTTCTCATGATGTACTCTGTATATAAGTTAAATAAGCAGGATGACGATATACAGCCTTGACATACTCCTTTTCCTATTTGGAACCAGTCTGTTTCACTTCTCTTCTTTTCACAGCTATTTGTAAGGCCTCCCCAGACAGCCATTTTGCTTTTTTGCATTTCTTTTCCATGGGGATGGTCTTGATCCCTGTCTCTTGTACAATGTCACAAAATCTCAGTCCATAGTTCATCAGGCACTCTATCTATCAGATATAGTCCCTTAAATCTATTCCTCACCTCCGCTGTGTAATCATAAGGGATTTGATTTAGGTTATACCTGAATGGTCTAGTGGTTTTCCCTACTTTCTTCAATTTAAGTCTGAATTTGGCAATAAGGAGTTCATGATCTGAGCCACAGTCAGCTGCTGGTCTTGTTTTTGTTGACTGATAGGGCTTCTCCATCTTTGGCTGCAAAGAATATAATCAATCTGATTTCTGTATTGAACATCTGTCATCTGGTGATGTCCATGTGTAAGAACATTTAACATTTGTTAAATCTTGATGGTAACTATACAAATATTCATTAAATTTTTTTCTGAACTTTTCTATAGATCTGAAATATTTCA
>SJYQ01000113.1:1810692-1875030 GCA_006410935.1 Redunca redunca | reverse complement strand
TAGGCCAGAATCCTGGGGTGGGTATTCTTTCCATTCTCCAGGGGATCTTCCCAACCCAGGGATAGAAACCAGGTCTCTGCGTTGCAGGCGGATTCTTTACCAGCTGAGCCACAAGGGAAGCCCGCTATTATGTGTACCACTGGACAGTACAGAAAGAACAAATGGAAGGAAAAACAATATCTTGTCTATTTCTTTAGGTCTGGTTATCTGAGAGATGGCTTTTCATGATTTTTATAAGGACTAGTGAGTTCATTAAGGGCTTTCCCAGGTGGCTTAGTGGTAAAGAACCTGCCCGCCAACGCAGGAGACACAGGGGATGCAGGTTTGATCCCTGAGTCGGCAGATGCCCTAGAGAAGGGAATGGCAATCTACTTCAGTATTCCTGCCAGGAGAATTCCATGGACAGAGGAGCCTGGCGGGCTATAGTTCATGGGGACACGACTGAGCGACTTCCACTTCACTTTACAACAGTTAGCTGTATTGACTGCTGATCCCTTCAAGAGTTATGCTTTGGTATTAACTTTGAGAGAATTCAATAAAGGTGAGATCTTTGTATTTTTTATTAAAATTAGGTATAGGGTGGTGCCACCTTTCTTTTGTTTGGAGACCTCATTCTGATGTTATTGTACTACTTATCTAAAGGTATAGGAGACTAGTTGTTATTAGAAATTAGAAAGAGCTGTTTGGTTTATCTTAGGAATTATGAACCCTGATTATCATCATGTTCTGCCACACATGTTCCCTAGAGCAGCGTGATTCCCAAATCTGTCCCTATCTCAGACTTAACACCACACATCGCAGTCATTAGAGAGATGGCTAGGTGTGTGTGTGTGTCTAAGAAGTTCTTTGAACATTTTAGATTAGCTGGCGTATGTTTCATAAGTCTGCTGCTGCTGCTAAGTTGCTTCAGTCGTGACCGACTCTGACCCCATAGATGGCAGCCCACCAAGCTCCTCCATCCCTGGGCCTCTCCAGACAAGGATACTGGAGTGGGTTGCCATTTCCTTCTCCAATGCATGAAAGTGAAAAGTGAAAGTGAAGTCACTCAGTCGTGTCTGACTCTTAGCGACCCCCCATGGACTGCAGCCTACCGGGCTCCTCCATCCATGGGATTTTCCAGGCAAAGAGTACTGGAGTAGGTTGCCATTTCCTTCTCATAGGTCTGAGAGGAATATAAAGATTGGTTTAAAATGATGGAAACAGAGATGCTAATGATAGTAACATAATACTTAGGTGTTTATATTAAACACTGTGCCAAATACTTCATAAACATTTGAGCCTTGCAGTTATTCTTTGAGATGGGTATTTGTGATCTCCAGTTTCCAGATGAGGAAACAGGCTCAAAAATTTTCCCTTGGTCCAAGGCCATATAGAAAGTTAGTAAGGGAGCTGTGTTTTGATTCTAGTGGTGGGTGTCTGATGTCAGACCTGGTGTTTCTTGGACTTTCCCCATCTTGGAAGGTACAGGCGATATAATCCAGAGTAGTGATGGAATCACTCGGACGCTAAAAAACAAAAATTCTGATCTGCAGAGAGGTCCAAAAGCATCTTTTAATTTTTAAAATTTTATTTTTTTAAAGTTTATTTTGGTTGTGCTGGGTCTTCACTGCTGCGTGGGGTTTTCACTAGTTACAGCAGGAAGGGGCTACTCTCATTGTGGTGCGCAGGTTTCTTACTGCCATGATTTCTCTTGTTGAGAAGCAGGGACTCTAGGGTGCTCAGGCTTCAGTAGTTTTGGCTCCTTAGAGCGCAGGCTCAGTAGTTTTGGCACACGGACTTTAGTTGCTCCAAGGCATATGGGATCTTCCCGGGTCAGGGTTCAAACCGTGTCTCTTGCATTGATAGGTGGATTCTTTGCCACTTAGCCACCAGGGAAGCTCTAATTTAAAAAATTTTATTGAGGCATAATTACATACAGTAAAATGTACGATTTTGACAAATGTAACAAGAGAACATACATTTTAATTTGGAGCCCCAGATGTACAGCAGATGTGCAGGAGGTGTGTGGAACTCGGGGATCACAGTGCTTTTTGGCAGTGTTGGTGGGGGGATGAGCTGGATCTTGGAAGGTGACGTTGACGCATGTGAAGCATGTTTCAGCACTCCAGGGAAAGCTTCCTAACGTGCTGATTTTGAACTCATACCAATCATTGAATGTCCTTAACCTCCATTAGTCTAGAAAATAAAGCTTTTGTTTGTAGCTTGATAGTACTAATCTAGAAAATAGTTAGCTTTTCCTTGGTATTTGAGGGAGCGTCAGTGTTGTCAGAATGAAACTGGTGCTTGGGTCCTGTGAGGCTGCCTTTTATCTGGTGCAGTGTTTCATCTTCAGTTAGGGAATTAGAAAGGGCCGCCACCACCAGGAGCTCAGGAAAAAAGTTAGATTTCTATTTCTTTGTAGCCCATTTTTGAGGGACAGTAGGAGAGGATGCTTTTTTTTTAAAAAAAAAAAAAAATTAATTTGGCTGCATCTGGTCTTAATTGCGGCACGAGTGTCTTCCCTTGTGGTACATGAGCTGTCTAGTTGTGGCATGGGCTGGGTAGTTGCTGAACTCTGGCTCAGTTGCTCTGGGTGTGTGGGATCTTAGTTCCGCCACCAGGGATAGAACCTGCATCCCTGGCATTGCAAGGTGGATTCTTAACCACTGGACCACCACGGAATTCATTGACTGGTCATTGATCGAGGGATTTCCCTGGTGGTGTAGTAGTGCTTAAGAATCTCCCTGCCAGTGCAGAGAACAGGGGTTTGATCCCTGGTCCTGGGAAGATTTCACATGCTGCAGGGCCGCTAAACCTGTGCACCCTAGAGCCCGTGCTCCTCAACAAGAGATGCCACCACAGTGAGAAGCAGGCGCTGCAACTAGAGTAGTCCCCGCTTGCAGCAACTAGACAAAGTCCTCCAGCAGCAAGGAAGACCCAGCGCAGCCAAAAATAAATACATTTAAAAAAAAGGTATTGAGGTTCTTTGGGCTTAAATTTATAACCTTGTGAGCTCTTTTCAGGTTTATAACTTGGGGGGGGAATGGATTTCGTAACTTTAAACACTTCTTTCTCAGTGTTCTTTTCTCTGTTTTTGTCAGCAAGGTAGACTAAGATGTGAAAGTCCTTTATAATGGCTTAGAGTTTGCTTTCTAAAGGTGAAAGCTATCTTGCAGTTTTTAGTTGGCTATTAGGTTTTGTTATTCATACTTCTTGAATGTAAAATTTATTATTGAGTCTGCTGGTTTTATAGTAGATTGTATTTTATAAGTATCTGGTCCCTGAGTTAAACTATTTTGGGAATATTTTTGAGGTCTGTCTTTTAATCTGAGGCCAAAGCTTTCTGCTTAGAGCAGCCTAGGGGTTTGGGTTTGCAGTGTCTTAACCATGTGTGATCTGGTGAAGATGTAGTTCATAATGTTGAAAAATGGAGCACACTTTTATAAATCATTTATTTCTCGTTGGAAAGCATTTCAGTTGTTGGCACCTATTATCAGTGCTAATGATGATTTTACATAGATTTGTGAGAGAAAATTTAAATTCTTTCTAGGAAAGTATCCTAAGTCAAGTGCACTTTGTCTAGACGGAGTGCCTTGGAGGAAATATATCAGAAAATATCCTGAAGGCTGAAAACAGACTCAAATATCTGTGAAAATTGAAAGTGATAAAATAGGCCTTCATTTAAGAGATGAGGAGTGTGATGGCATAGCAAAAGCTACTTTTCCCATGTCTTTTCTTGCCAGAAATACATAATTTTTGAATGAGAATTGGGAGGCCTATTCCAGTTATGTTATAGTATATGGGGCAGTCTCTCAGTCATTGAGAAGAATCTAACCCCCCTTTGACAGGCTGAATGTTTAGAAATAACGGAATGTATGGCCTGAGAGATTACCAGAGAGCATGCTTCTAATGGACCTCCCATGTCTTTCATTGTCTTTCAGTTCTTACGGGTATGTAAATGGTGTGATTAGTATAATGGAAAATCCAGAAACCAGTGCAGTCTGAAACCAGTGAGTAAGGATATGAACTGAGCTATTTACTCTTTCAGTCTAAGACGCCTTACTTTTTCTTATATAGATTGTTGGTCCTCTTTTCCTAAGATATGTGTATTTTTTTAAACTACTTTTTACTTAAAAAAAAAAAATTAACCCAAAAATACATGTTTTGTGCTCTTAGGTTTGTATAAATACTGGGTAAAAGATACTTGTTAAAGGATTTAGGAAATCAGGGCTTGAGTCCCACCTTTTCCTTTTCTTGACCATGACCCTGGGCTCCTTCCTTTGCACTTCAGTTTCTTAACTGAAAGTAAAGTGGGGTGATTACCTTGCAGTTATTGTAAACATTAAATAAGTTCATGCAGTGAAGTGCTTGGCTATTAATAGATGATCATTTAAAACATAATAGCTGTAAACTAATGTTTCAACGTTTTAATCTAAGGAAAGGGGGAAAAGGCTTAATTTGTTTTAAGCCTTGCAGGCGAAAGACCATTGGTGTTAGATATGTCCCAAACTTCAGATTCCAGTGCTAATGATGAGATATATTTGTTAGTAGAGTGCTGTGTCTTTGCTGTCCACAAGGTTGGCATCATCTTAAAGCTGATGCTTAAAGAATGGTGCTTTTAGTAGGAAAATAGGAATTGAATCTCCTTGCTTCAGTCATACCTAACATTGTTGTTTTCATGATTGGAGAAACTTTATTCTTCCCGACAGGGCCAGACTTCATGACTTATGCAGTGAAAGGTTCAGTTAGTCCCTGATCACTGGGAATGGAGTTTCTGTGGGTATTTAAAAAAAGAAAAAATCATGACTCCCTGCAACCGAGGTGAATGGCTGCTGGGGAGTCAGCCGCAGTGTTCTCTTTAGAATTGCATTGACATTGTTAGATTAATTTGGGGGAGAATTGGTGTTTAATAGTATTTAAGTTTTCCTTTCTGGAATATGGTATATCTTCCCATTATTATGTCTTTCAGTATACCATTTTAATAATAGTCATACATGTTTTAGTATTTATTTCTAAATATTTTATGGGTTTTGTGTATGCATGACATTTTTTCATATTTAGTGTTTCTAAATATTTTATGTTTTTTTAATGCATGACATTTTTTTCATATTGTTTTCTTGCTGGATTTTGCTTATATAGGAAAAGCTATTGATATGTGTGTTTTTTTGGTGTGTCCAGTTACTAAAAATTTTTAAATTCTGTTGGCTTAATTGATTTATCTTAACTTTTATTTTATGGAGTCTTATCGAGCTAATCATAGTTTTTCTCCTTCAATGTACTAATGTAAGCAAGCCTCCTTAAGTGGAATTTTAATTGTGAAAACCGTCCTTGCCTTCCAGAGAAGAATCCTTGTTGGCCATGGCGTACTACTCTTACTGCACAACTGGATTCTGTTGTTAAATACTTTATAATGTTTTTGCATTTGTGTCGTGGGATGCTTCTTTTCTAGTTTTGATGAGGCTAGAATGACTTGAGAATCTTTCTTGATTTGTGTGTGTGTGTGCTCCAGGAGCTGTTAGTGGTTTTCCTGGAAACTGTCAGGGCCTGGTACTTTTTGTTGTTGTTTGTGTGGTAGATTTTTGACCTTTTAAAAATTTTTCAGTGCTTTTGACTGAGTTTTCTACTTCATTTTGAGTCTCTCTTTGTACTCTTTTTTTCGCTAATCCTCTGTTAATGGTACATTTTAAATTCACTGTTACATAGTTGTAAGTTGGCTTATTTGTACAATTTCTGGTTATGTACGTTCATCTTCCTTGACTTTTTTTTTTTTTTGGTCTAAAGAAAAGCTATATCTTCTTTTTCTTGGATATACTTACCAGAAATTTGTTTGTTTTAATGGCTTTTTCAAAGCTTGATTTTACTGATTAGCTCTGTTGTGGCTTTGTTCACAATGATGTTTTTCTAATTACATTTACTTCTTGCTTTCATCTTTAATAACTTTCTTCTGCTTATTTTGGGTCTGTTTTATTTTTCTAGCATTTCAAATTGTATGTGACATTCTCTTTCATTTAGACTTCCATATTTTGAATACATTTGCTAGCTAAGGCTAGAAGTTTTCATCTGAGTTCCACCTTGGGTAGATATCCTATTCTTTTTGACACATAGTGTTCTCGTTGTCGTTCATTTAAAAACACATTTTGTTTTGATTTCATCTTCAATCTCAGAATTAGTAGAAGTGAGTTTGAAGATTTCCAGGTGGATAGACTTATTTCTTTGTGTCTGTTGGGTTCATTTCTTTTTAAGAAAATATTTATTTATTTGGCTGTGTCGGGTCTTCCTTGTGGCATGTGGGCTTAATTGCTCTGTGGCATGTGGAATATGTGTTCCCCAACCAGGGATTGAAGCCTCATCCCTGCATTGCAAGGTGGATTCTTAATTACTGGACCACCAGGGAAGTCCCCTTAATTTCTTATTTTGAGGTATTGTGGAAAGTGTGTGTGGTTTTGTTATTTGGAATTTTAGATCTGCTGATTTGTAGATTTGATAATTTCTTGTTTTTAATATTTTTTGGAGCATATGTCAGGGTCATATGAATTATACTTTTATATGCACTTGACAATTTCTTTTTGTCCCCTTATAATGCTTTTTGTTTTGAATGCTTTGTAGACTTGTAGTATTGTATTTGCTTTCTGTTAATATTTGCTTGATAGAGTGGAGTACCACTGTCCAGGCATTTGCTTTGCTTACCCGAATTCAGCTGTATACATGTGACAAAACATGGTGCTAATGACTCTGCTTACTGCTTTAGTCAGTGAATATATAATTGCAAGTGAGTTTAGGGATGGTAGACCACTGTTTGGAGGGGCACCCCTTATACTGTGAGCCCTTGATAAATGCAATGTTGGTCTTGAAACATGAGGTTTGACTTTTACTATATCATGTTTCCTAAATGTAAGTCAGCTGCTCTATCGGTCTCTAGTGAGGTGCTTAAGATTTTGATTTACTCATTTTTGACTGAATGTCATTTTCATCTTAAAGCATCCAGCTCCTCCTTATGGGACTCCATTGTGAGTGGTTTACTGTTTATTTACCTTCAACCTATTTGTATTATCTTATTTTAGATGTCTTTTTTTATATAAGCATATAGTTGAATTCTCTTTGTTTCTGAACTGAGTTTTTCCCCCCTAGTTGTTCATTTTCTCTTCTTCTGGAGTTGCCTGTAAATCTATAACACATTTAAACCATCACTTCTTTATTCTTGTCTAGAAATGATCAGAATCTATATCTTCTGTTCCCCCACAAGACAGAGCTGCTGTTTGCTTTGGCTTGCCTCTCCTTTCTCTTCCCTCTTCAACTTCCTTTGTTGAAATCATGTAAGTATTTTAGTTCCATGTTGCTTATTTTCCTAAAAGTCAGCATGTATTGCTTCCTGTGCTTACCATTGTTCCTTATAACTCATATCATCTTGGGTGATTTAAAGTATTATATTGGAGTGTGTCTACTAACTGTTTCAGAGAAGGTCTTTGAACAGTAAATGTTGAGCTCTTTCATGTGTGGAATTGTCTTTCTCTTGTACTCCCATTTGAGAGCTGATTTGACTGAATGTGAGTTTCAAATTATTTCCTTATAACTTTGCTAGTGTTCTGTTGTCATCTAGTGTCTGTGTTACTGATGTGAAGTCTGATTTTACCCTTATGTGATCTGTGTATCTTTGTAGGAATTCACTTTTTTCCTTTGGGAGTTTTTAGGATGTCCTGAAATTTCAATAAGATGTCACTGTAAATCTTCCTTTATTCCCCCCAGAAAGTTTTAGAACTCCTAAAACATAGATGTTGGGCTTTCTGGTTCTGTGTTTTATATATTTACCTTTCTTTCATACTCAAGGCATTTTGGGAGAATTTGTTTCCCATTTGTTTTTTTTCTGCATCTTTTTTGTTATTAAATGTATCTGTTGAACTTTATTTTGGAAGTAAATATTTTCACTTTTCTATTATAAAAGTATCTTTATTGAATATAATTTACATATAACTATCTCCACTCGAAGTGTACAGTACCATGCATTTTGATACATATATAGCCATAAATCTCCCCTCTTGCCCCCAACAGTTAAGATTTGGGTTATCACAGAGAGTTTTCTCCTACCCCTGTACAGTTCTTCCCTCTTTCCTTCCCTGAGCCAGTGATTGGCTTTCTATCAGATGCAGAAATGGTTAGTTTGCATTTTCTAGCGTTTCATATAAATGGACTCATATATTTGCGGAGAGTCTCTTTTACTCAGCCTTTTTTTTTTTAAGTAAGTATTTACTTATTTGGCTGTGTTGGGTCTTAATTGCGGCATGCCGGGATATTTAGTTGCCACTTGCAAAGTCTTAGTTGTGGCGTGTGGGATCTAGTTCCTACACAG
Source organism: Redunca redunca (assembly GCA_006410935.1). NCBI lineage: Eukaryota > Metazoa > Chordata > Mammalia > Artiodactyla > Bovidae > Redunca > Redunca redunca. Next base: position 1,866,707 of record SJYQ01000113.1, on the reverse strand, counting down.
GACCAGGGATCAAACCTGGGCCCCCTGCATTGGGAGCCTGGAGTCTTAGCCACTGAACCACCAGGGATATCCCCACTTACCCTGTTTTTGAGAGTTACTTGTAGCTCAGCTGGTAAAGAATCTGCCTGCAATGTGGGAGACTTGGGTTCGATCCCTGGGTTGGGAAGATCCTCTGGAGAAGGGAAAGGCTACCTTACTCCAGTATTCTGGCCTGGAGAATTCCATGGACTATACAAGTCCATGGGGTTGCAAAGAGTTGGACATGACTGAGCTACTTTCTTATTTATTATTATTATTATCCTAAGTGTATTGTTACCACCCCCCAGAATTCTTTTTGGTTTTGAAAGCTTCATATATCACGCAAAAGGCTGGGTTGGATGAAGCATAAACTGGAATCAACATTGCTGGGAGAAATATCAATAATCTCAGATATGCAGATGACACCACCCTAACAGCAAAAAGTGAAGAGGAGCTAAAGATCCTCTTGATGAAAGTGAAAGAGAAGAGTGAAAAACTTGGCTTAAAACTCAACATTCAGAAAACTAAGATCATGGCATCCGGTTCCTTCACTTCATGGCAGATAGATGGGGAAACAAGGGAAATAGTGACAGACTTTATTTTCTTGGGCTCCAAAATCACTGCAGATGGTGACTGCAGCCATGAAATTAAAAGATGCTTGCTCCTTGGAAGAAAAGCTATGACAGACTTAGAAAGTGTATTAAAAAGCCGAGACATTGCTGACAAAGGTACATCTAGTCAGGGCTATGGTTTTTCCAGTAGTCGTGTATGGATGTGACAGTTGCACCATAATGAAGTCTGAGCACCAGTGAATTGATGCTTTTGAACTGTGGTGCTGGAGAAGACTCTTGAGATTCCCTTGGACTGCACAGAGGTCTAACCAGTCAATCCTAAAAGAAATCAAACCTTGAATACTCATTGGAAGGACTGATGCTAAATCTCCATACTTTGGCCACCTGATGCGAAGAGTTGATTTGTTAGAAAAGACCCTGATGCTGGAAAAGATTGAAGGTAGGAAGAGAAAGGGACAACAGAGGGCGAGATGATTGGATGGCATCACTGACTCAATGTACATGCGTTTGAGCAAGCTCCGGGAGATGGTAGACAGGGAAGCCTGGCGTGCTGCAGTCCGTGTGGTCGCGAAGAGCTGGGCATGACAGCGACAAAACAACAACCCTCCACCCCCAACTAGGAAATTAACACTGATACCACAGACCTTATTTAGATGGGACCAGTTTTACCTTAGCTCTTTTGTAAATGTGTATTTAGTTCTGTGTACTTTTATCACATGTATAGATTCTTGCAGCCAAAACCATACTTGGCAATTGTATCTTAATTTCTAATTTTTCTTTATAGCAGCTTATTCATTTTTAAAATTAATTTATTTTTTATTGATGTATAATTGATTTACAATAGCTTATTTTTCATGGATGAAATCTCCTTTTACCTTGGTCAATGTTTATGATTCTTTTAAAGCCTCCTCTTTGTTCCTGCAGCTGTTTCTTCAGATGTTAGCATCTTGTTTCTGTGGTGTTGATTTCCCTTTTGGTAATTATGGTTTGTAAAGTGATAGTCTCTGGTTTAAGGAATGCTGTTCTCCTGTCAGTGGGTGCACGGTGAGTTTACTCGTCTGTCAGGATGGATTGTAGGGGAGAGATGGGAAGTGTGGCCAGATGTGGGGCTTCCCACTTCTGGGTAATAGTAGCTGTGTGCCATACTGATTGTTGAGCTCAAGTGCCTGTGCTCAGTGAAGAATTTGCCTCCTTGGAGACTGAGGAGGGGAGTGACTGGCCTGTGCAGTTGTGCCAAATGCATTTTCCCACCATATGACTTAGAACTGCACCAGAGCCTGCTTCAGTTTCCCTGTGGCAGCTACCCCATTGACACCTTGAATGGAGTACCCCTCTGCTTCCCGCACCTTCATAGCTGCTCCCCATTTTAATAGCGTTTTTCTCTTGAGGGTTCTGGACAGTTACTGCCTCTGTCACCTTAGTTCTGGTGATAGTGTCACTTCTTATTTCTCAGAATTACTTTAGAAAATGAATACATCTGTCTTTAGTCATTTGTAGGATTTAGGATGGGAGGAGAAGACATGTATAGCTAATGCAGTTTTATCTTGATCCAGTCTCCTTAAAGCATTTTTGGGGGATGGATTTTTGGGGGGATGCTGTGCCGCATGGCACATGGGATTCTCGTTCCCCGATCGGGGCTTGAGCCTGCACCCCCTGCATTGGAGTCATGGGAATCTTAACCACTGAACCTGCAGGGGAGTCTTGGGGTGGATTTTTGGAGATGGATATTTGAGTCACTGGTAAAGAATCCACCTTACCAACATAGGAGATGCGGGTTTGATTCCTAGATCAGGAAGATCCCCTGGAGAAGGAAACAGCAACCCTCTCCAGTATTCTTGTCTCGGAAATCCCATAGACAGAGGAGCCTGGCCATGGGCTCACGAAAGAGTTGGACACAACTTAGCGACTAAACAACAAATTTGGATAGTAACTTTGAAATACCTGTTCTATTGACCATTTAACCGTGATTGATTGACGCTGACCGGTGGAGCTTATATGTTACACAGGGTTTGCAATTTCCTCTGCCCATAAGTTGGGTTGGCTATCACTGTGATATTTTTCTTTTTGATCTTTGTGTGTTTTTTTTATAGGTTTGCTTCCAGATCAGACAATCATATTTCTTCTCCCCCAGATCTTTTTGTTTATATTTTGTATGGTTCTTGGAAACCTTGGGGTATGAAATGGTTAATAGGTGTGAATTTAGTTTTCAGGGGGATAAAAGCTGTTTTGACTTTTTCTTTTTCCTTTCCTCATTTAGTTTTTCCTTGGTTTGGCTTGGATATTGGTGGAACCCTGGTCAAGCTGGTTTATTTTGAACCCAAAGACATCACTGCTGAAGAAGAAGAGGAAGAAGTGGAAAGTCTTAAAAGCATTCGGAAGTACCTGACCTCCAATGTGGCTTATGGGTCCACGGGTATTCGGGACGTACACCTGGAGCTGAAGGACCTGACTCTGTGTGGACGCAAAGGCAATCTGCACTTTATACGCTTTCCCACTCATGACATGCCTGCTTTTATTCAAATGGGCAGAGATAAAAACTTCTCGAGTCTCCACACTGTCTTTTGTGCCACTGGAGGTGGAGCATACAAATTTGAGCAGGATTTTCTCACAGTATGCATTTTTTAGCTTATATACAATTTATGGTAATTTGATTGTTAAAAATAATACCAATAGCAAGTGGTGGAATTGTTTCCATCTCTAATTGAATTTGAATTTTCTTGAGTCAAATTAAGATTAAATAGTGATAGGAATTGCCGTTTAGAGATTGTTGTATAGTTTACTTTTTGCCCAATTCAGGTGAGTTGAGAATCAGAATCACCGAAAGCGTAGCATTTTGTTGTCATTTTAGTATGAAAAAACAATAAAATTGTAATAAGCAGAGTATGGAACTACCAGTGAGGAGCTAATATCATTGTTTTGAACAACTAAATTGAAAAATAATTTTAAAAAATTAATGTCATTTCATGCACTGGAGAAGGAAATGGCAACCCACTCCAGTGTTCTTGCCTGGAGAATCCCAGGGATGGGGGAGCCTGGTGGGCTGCTGTCTATGGGGTCTCACAGAGTCGGACACGACTGAAACGGCTTAGCAGTAGCAGCATGTTATAAAGTTGTTTCCAGTCTTTTATCTACCACATATGTTTTCTTAACCTCCTTAATTGTTTCTTGGCAGTTTTACTGTTTAGAAATATGAGGTGCTCAGGTCCAAGGCAGTGTGTTTTTCAGGCCTCAGGGCTAGTCGGATGTTGAGAGTGCTGTCTGTGCTTAGTTGCCCAGTTGTGTCTGACTCTGCAACCCGTGGACCGTAGCCCGCCAGGCTCCTCTGTCCTTTCGGATTCTCCTGGCAAGGATATTGGAGTGGGTTGCCATGCTCTCCTCCAGGGGATCTTCCCATCCCTGGGATCAAACCCAGGTCTTCTGCATTTCAGGTGAATTTTTTACCTACTGAGCCACCGGGAAAGCACCGTTCTGTTTTCCCCAAATGCCTTTTGATGTATCCTGAGCTACGTGCTTGTTCGCAGGAGTCCAGACACTAGGGGGAGTGCCAGTGGGCACTTGATTTTGTTTTCATTCAGTAAGCGTCTCTAAGGGCTGGAGGCTAGGTCTTTTAAGGGTGGATGTGGGAATAGATGGGAGAATTGATAAATGAATTTGACTGTGGTCTCCAGGGTGCAGTGTAGATTTAAAATATCTTCAGTGACCATGGTTTTCATGCCACCAGTGAAAATGTTATTGCAGAGATTCTATCTTTGCTTATGTTATTTTTCATCCATCTCCTCGCTTGAGTGTCATTGTGTGTTTGTGACTTCTTTCTTTGTCCTCTATCTTCTTTTTCCCATAACCTGAGTATAATCATGATACAGGATTGACGTGAATTTTTAAAATGAGGTTTTGCTTGAATTTTTCGTGGTTTCTTTTCTACCTGTGAGTTAATGGGAAGATGGCAGGAGGAGAGGAGGTCCCCTTCCTTTGAGGTCGTAGTGGACTCTGGATTGTAACTGATAGGGTGAAACTGATAGGGATCACCACCTCGATGGACATGAGTTTGAGCAAGCTCCAGGAGCTGATGACGGACAGGGAAGCCTGTCGTGCTGCAGTCTATGGGGTCGCAGAGTCCGACACGACTGAGCGACTGGACTGACTGAAAGAAGAAAACCTACATATTTCTCTAACCTAGAGAGGTGCCTTTGGAACATATTTAAAAACCATTCAGAGAGAATAAGGGCTTCCCTCATAGCTTAGTTGGTAAAGATTCTGCCTACAATGCAGGAGACCCGGGTTCAGTCCCTGGGTCGGGAAGATCCCCTGGAGGAGGAAATGGCAACCCGTTCCGGTATTCTTGCCCGGAGAATCTCATGGACAGAGGAGCCTGGCAGGCTGCAGTCCATGGGGTCACTAGAGTCAGATGTGACTTAGCAACTAAACCACCACCAGAGGCTGTGTGGTAATCCAAGGAGAGAGGCAGAGTAGGTTTTAGACCTTAGTTGCCTCCTAGGCTGTTGGGGTTTCTAATCTGTATGCATCAGTGCTGTTCTTGAAAACTGTATGAAAATGAAATGCCTTATAAATCCTGCTTGTGCACTGGGAGTGATGATTATTTAATAAACCACAGTGAAATATTTCTAATAATATGGAGTTTATCCTGTCTCTTTTTTAATGTGAATCAGATTTCCTTGTATTGAGTTTTCTTGTTGGTACTTAACACCTACATTATGAGTAATTTGATGAAATAACCTATGTATTAGACATATAACTATGTCAGTTAGGCTGAGATTCATTAGGAATAATGGCACAACAGGACGGGAAAGATAAAAGGAGGTCTTAGTTAGCATGCAGTGGCAGAAAACTGCTTTGTTTTCAGTCAGGCCACTAGTGTAAAACAGTTTAGTTTTGAAATGAAAATGCTGACACTTGGGATTCAAGTCAGGAAGTCAGAATTGAATTCACTGTGACGGGGGGCATGAGCAGATGCAATAAGGACAGCGATGACCATTTTCAAGGGTTTGGGTTTTATCAGAGGAGTGACTTAATATTCTTAATCAGGGATCAATTAAGGATTAAAATAAAGTTACCTGTTAACTTCCATCTCCTCTGGATCAGAATTAATTGAATATAAATGTAATCAAACAAGAGTTGAATTAAAGGGGGAGGACTTACAGGGCTAAACTTGGTTGTAAACAGAAATAGTTGTTTTATGGAGTTGAGGCATCTTTGTTGCATATATTGAATAGCTAGATATGCTGGTAGCATTTGTTTGAAGGCTGGGGTAGAAGTTCATAAGTAAAAAGTGAAAGCTTATATCATCTATCCAAAGTTACCATTGTTAAAGGTTTGTGTATCTTTTTTGTTTTTCTGTGTATGACTGTGTATGACATACACATGGGCATCTAAATGTGGTTTTAAATAGGTAGATTGAATCATATTTTATAAAATATTTCTCAGCTTATTTTTTTTGACTTGTCTTAGAGTTCTTCCCACTTCATCTTAATTGAGTAAAGATCCTCTTCATTTTTGGGATTTCCCTGGTGGTGTCCAATGGTTAAGACTCCGCACTTCAACTGTGCAGGGCGTGAGTTCTGTCCCTGGTTGGGGGGCTAAGATCCCGCACACTGCATAGCATGCCCAAGAGAAAAATAAACAAATGCGCATAAGGATCCTCTTCATTCTTAATTACTATACAGTGTTCCATAATATGAGTAATAATTTAATCATTCTTTCTGAATTATTTAAATGAAGTTAAGTTGATAACACTTATTTATGTATTTATCGCCCTAGAAAGACTTATTTTATTTATACACCCACAGTACAAATAACATTGTTCCTAACTTTCTAGTGGTTGTTTCATTGCTGCTTTTGTCCTTTTTATGGACAACATCCAGTAATTATTTACATACAGTCATTTAGATCATAAAGCAGACAACATTAATGTTATTTGCCTCTATTGCAGGGACTCCAGTATCTGGAATTCTTATTAAGAAGGCTTAATTTGAGTGGTGAATTCTCAACTGTGTGATCTTTTGACTAGAAGATGACACTTTTAACTTTTAACTTTTGATTGTGCTAAACTCCCTCCATCCCCCGCAGGCTATCACCAGTTTAAATAGTGAAATATTTTACTTTCTTACTGGACACTTTCAGTCTTTTGTTTTTTTGGCCACACTGTGTGGCATGTGGGATCTTAATGCCATGACCAGGGATTGGACCTGGACCCCCTGCGTTGGAAGGTGGAGTCTTAACTACTGGATACCGGGGAAGTCCCCTGGCCACTTTCAGTCCTTTGTGGTTGTTATTAATGTGAATTGTGGCCTACTTGAATACTGCTGTATAGCCTTGAAGGTAGTCTTTGGAAGGCAGACGTTAAGAGTGCTTGTTGCTCACACCATGTTTCTAGGTCCTTGGTTCTTAGATTTCTTAGGATTTGATTTCTGACGGGACTGTGGCCTTAGCTGTGCTCCTGCCCTGTGGTCCCTGTAACAGGTATCTTGGTTTCTGCTTGGTTTTTGGCACATTTCTTCAGCTCCTACGGTGGTTTATAGGTAGAGTGTATTGGATCTGTGTGAGCAGGAATCTTGTCAGTCCTTCCCTATATTTGTTGTCTCCAGACAACAAAAGCGGATCTGTTGTGCAGTTCAGTTCAGTTCAGTTGCTCAGTCGTGTCTGACTCTTTGCAACCCCATGGACTGCAGCACGCCAGGCCTCCCTGTCCATCACTAACTCCTGGAGTTTACTCTTAACTCATGTCCATTGAGTTGGTGATGCCATCCAACCATCCTATCCTCTGTCGTCCCCTTCTCCTCCTGCCTTCAATCTTTCCCAGCATCAGGGTCTTTTCCAGTGAATCAGTTCTTTGCATAAGGTGGCCAAAGAATTGGAGTTTCAGCTTCAGCATCAGTCTTTCCAATGAATATTCAGGACTGATTTCCTCTAGGATGGACTGGTTGGGTCTCCTTGCAGTCCAAGGGACTCAGCACTACAGTTCAAAAGCATCAATTCTTTGGTGCTCAGCTTTCTTTATATAGTCCAACTCTTACATCCATACATGACTGCTGGAAAAACTGTAGCTTTTACTAGATGGACCTTTTTGGCAAAGTAATGTCTCTGCTTTTTAATAAGCTGTCTAGGTTGGTCATGACTTTTTTTCCAAGGAGCAAGCAAGCATCTTTTAATTTCATGGCTGCAGTCACCATCTGAAGTGATTTTGGAGCCCCCCAAAATAAAGTCTGTCACTGTTTTCATTATATGCCCATCTGTTTGCCATGAAGTGATGGGACCGGATGCCATGATCTTAGTTTTCTGACTGTTGACTTTTAAGCCAACTTTTTCACTCTCCTCTTTCACTTTCATCAAGAGGCTCTTTAGTTCTTCGCTTTCTGCCATAAGGGTGGTGTCATCTGCATAACTGAGGTTATTGATATTTCTCCCAGCAATCTTGATTCCAGCTTGTGCTTCATCCAGCCCAGTGTTTCTCATGATGTACTGTGCATATAAGTTAAATAAGCAGGGTGACAATACACAGCCTTGCCATACTCCTTTTCCTATTTGGAACCAATCTGTTGTTCCATGTCCAATTCTAACTGTTGATTCTTGACCTGTATACAGATTTCTCAAGAGGCAGGTCGGGTGGTCTGGTATTTCCCATCTCTTGTAAGAATTTTCCATAGTTTGTTGTGATCTGTAAAGAATGCACAAATAATACACATCAGTGAGCACTTTTATGGTTTGTCTTATATAAAGGAGATGCCTTTTTAAATGGAATTTTTATTTGCTGTTTGGCTTGTTAAAAAAATCTGCATGTATTTTTATTTCATTACAGATAGGTGATCTTCAGCTTCGCAAACTTGATGAACTAGATTGCTTAATAAAAGGAATTTTATATATTGACTCAGTTGGATTCAATGGACGGTCACAGTGCTATTACTTTGAAAACCCTGCTGATTCTGAAAAATGTCAGAAGTTACCATTTGATTTGAAAAATCCATACCCTCTGCTGCTGGTGAACATTGGCTCTGGGGTTAGCATCTTAGCAGTATATTCCAAAGATAATTATAAGAGGGTCACAGGTACCAGGTAGGTCTTTTATATAAAGGTCATTGTTTATTCTTGATATCATAATGGGTTAAAACTGAGTTTTCCAGTATTGTGTATCAGTACATCTTCAAGAACTTGTTAAAATTATGTGAAAGGTATATTTCTATGGGAGTATGCAAGCAAATATTGTTACTCTTTGAAAATATGATTTCATGATCTATTTTTCTTTAATCTCTAATCCTGAAGTTTCATTGCCATAGTTTTACAAAATATCTCATCAGCCTCATTGCACCCATGGTCCCTGTCCTCAGATAGTGTGTGCTATGTCTATACCATAAAGTAACCAAAGCTACTAGGTGGCATTTATAAGGAGAGGGCAAGGCAAGATCCAACCTTTGAAACTGGTCTAGATTTTACGTGTATACATACACATATGTAGCTAGGGGATGTTGTGAGATCTAGAAGTTGACGTACTGAGCAGTGGAAAGATAATTGGGGGAAGGTAGTTAAAGGGGAGGATTAGGTGGCAGATGAACATAAATAACTTTTTGGTTTAAGGATTAGCGATCACTTGAAAAACAGGAGCTGGAGATCGGGATAAACAAGTTTCGAACATGTGTGAGTTAAAGAAAGAAAGGAATAATTTTGAGAGAGAAAACATATTTGTGGAGGAGTTCTAGTAGGGTAGAGGGGGCTGAAGACCCTGGATGACGAGGCTCTTGGATGAGGATGATGCGGGGCTTGTACTTTGAGAGAAAAAGGAAAGGTGCCGCCATGGCCCTGGTGGGCTGATCTGTACCTGAGGCTCCTGGTACCCAGCAGGTGCCCAGCCCACATTGGGAACATGAGGTGGGCCCTGTGTTTTGCCACTTTGTTGGCTTATGTGAATATGTTATCCTCAAAGTGTCTTTTAGGCGCTTTGTTCTTATCTTTTCACAGACTTGTTTTCTGTTAGTGGCATCTGCATGATGGAGATGGGGCAAGACTGGATTGATACGTAAACATGGTTTTCAGTTCATAAAGTCTACTTTCCTCTTCTTATTTTGAAAAATGTTTCAATACTGTGTTTGTTTTTAATCACAGTCTTGGAGGAGGAACTTTTTTTGGCCTTTGCTGTCTTCTTACTGGTTGTACCACATTTGAAGAAGCTCTGGAAATGGCATCACGTGGAGATAGCACCAAAGTGGATAAACTAGTGCGAGACATTTATGGAGGGGACTATGAGAGGTTTGGACTGCCAGGCTGGGCTGTGGCTTCAAGGTAAGGGAAGGGGGCCTGTGTGCTCCGAGATACAGGATGTACAATGGAATGTTATCAGCCGTAAAAAAGAATAAAATCATTTGCAGTAACATGGATGGACCTAGAGAGTCTCATGCTGAGTCAAGTAAGAGAACAAATACATGATATTTCTTACATGCAAAATCTTAAAAAAAAGCTACAAATGAACTTACCTACAAAACCAAAACAGAGTTGCAGATGTAGAAAATAAACAACCATTATGGTGGGGGCGATGGTAAGAGGAGGAGGGAGGGGATAAATTGAAAGATTGGGATTGATACATACACACTACTATACATAAAATAGACAACTAGTAAGGACCTACTGTATAGCATAGGGAACTCTACTCAGTACTTTGTAATGTCCTATATGGGAAAAGAATCTAAAAAAGCAGATATGTGTGTGTGTATAACAGACTGACTTTGCTATACATCTGAAACTAACACAGTATTGTAAATCAATTATATATACTCCAAAGTTTTAAAATAATACGGAAATATTAAGTATTGGGTCTGTTTTTTACTCTTTAAATAGCTTTGCATACTGTGAAGTCAGCTGTTTAAAGTCTACAATTTAGTAATTGCTAGTATATTTATAGAATTTTGCAGTCATCTTTGTAATGTAATTTTGGAATATTTTCATCATCCCAGAAAGAAAATTTGTTTCCATTAGTTCTCTCTCCCCATTCCCTCCCTCTTCCCATAGTTCTGGTAAACACTAGTCTGTTTTTGTCTCTATATGGCATCATACAAGTGATTTTTGTGACTGACTTCTTTCACTTAGCATAACATTTTCAATGTTCATCCATATTGTAGCATAAATCAGTACTTTGTTCCTTTTATTTGAATAACATTCCATTGTATTGATATACAACATGTATCTTTTGGGTTTTAACTGCCTTAACAGGTGTAAAAGGATGTCTAATTTTGATTTATATTTTACTGATTACTAATGATCACCATTTTTTAATGTTTAATAAGTTTAATATTTTAACAAACATTTTTATTATTTAATAAGATTTGATTTATGGGATCTTCCTGGACCAGGGATGGAGCCCGTGGCCTCTGCACTGTCTTATCCACTGTACCACCAGGGAAGTCTGGGTGCAAGGCTTTTAATACTAAGAAAAGGCACTTGTATACTTGCTTGTTTACTAATTTTAGGTATTTTATAAATTCTGTAGATTTCATTTTCGGTGTTTGCAACATTTGGTCAATGATAAGATCCCTCTTCTGATTGGTTAGGTTTGTGATCAAGTCATAGTTATTTATGTATCAGTTTTGCTCATCAGGCTTCCCTGGTGGCTCAGATGGTAGGTAGTGTCTGCCTGCAGTGTGGGAGACCTGGGTTCGATCCCTGGGTCAGGAGATCCCCTGGAGAAGGAAATGGCAACACACTCCAGTATTCTTGCCTGAAAAATCCCATGGACGGAGGAACCTGGTAGGCTACAGTCCATGGGGTTGCAAAGAGTCAGACATGACTGAGTGACTTCTCTCTGTGCTCATCAGGTACTTTGAAATACTTGATCTTTTAGGGAAATTGGAAACTCTTACTCAGGGACTCAGCTGTCTGTACTTTGCTTTGCTCAGATAAAGCAATTTGCTAGATGTGAATGTGACCATTCAGCTGAGTGGAACAGCTCTCCAGTTGGGAGCAGATTGCTAATTGAGGCATGTTCCTGGAACTTAGCCTGGTTTCAGAAGGAGCATGGTGCCTTCAGGGGATCTTAATGTGTGCTTAAGGTGCTCAGTCGGGTCCAACTCTTTGCAACCCCATGGACTGCAGCCCGCCAGGCTCCTCTGTCCATGGGGATTCTCCAGGCGAGAGTACTGGAGTGGGTTGCCATGCCTTCCCCCACCTCCTCCAGGAGATGTTCTCAACCCAGGAATTGAACTTGGGTCTCCCCACTGCAGGCTGAACCTGGTGTCAAAGCTGGATTTCATAGAAACCTCAGGGAGCTCCATTTGCTCATTCGGAATGCTTGAGTTCTCCAAGTTGTGTTTCTTTTTGAGCAGATGTTCTGTTACTTTGTAATAAAAGTTCCAAGAGTTGAACAGTGTTGCCCTGAAAGTTACTTTTATCTTAGTAAAGTAACATTAAGTTCTGTTATGCTGTTTTAGCTTTGGTTTAGCAACCAGTTATTTATTTTTTTTCCATCACAGCTTTGGACACATGATGAGCAAGGAGAAGCGAGAGGCTGTGAGTAAAGAGGACCTTGCCAGAGCGACTTTGATCACCATTACCAACAACATTGGCTCAATAGCAAGAATGTGTGCCCTTAATGAAGTAAGGGGACATGGATTTCTTTAGTTGCTCTGAGGAAAATACAGAACTTACTATGTGGGCCCCACCTTGTATACAACGTCTGTCTTCTCCGAACAGTGCCTAAATGTAGTTGTAAGTGGTGGATTTTGTTTCATTGGCATAGTTAAACTGCTTCACATGTAGATTAATCTTAACAGATTTTTATTTTCTTACTCAAGATAAACACTGCTACTGTCTAGAAGTAGAGCAGAAAGCAGAGGAAGGTAGGGAAGGTAGCCAGTTTTGCAGATAATGGGGTCAGTTGGGTGGTGGTGAAGGGTGGCGATGGTGAATAAAGATACCATGCTCACTGTTGACCTCAAGAGTCCCTGGGAATGAATCCAGAGGAAGGGACTGAAGCTGGGAGAAACTGAGTGGGCCAAGGAATGCCCACCCTGCTCCGCTCCCGCTGACTACAGCAGAGCTGTCTTTGTGCTTTCAGCTTCTTTACAGTGCTGCCTTGTAGCATTCAGGTCAAGCAGCATTGTACAGGGCTATGAAAGAACTAAGAATGGCCTTCCCTTGGGGATCCAGTTGGTATAACTTGTCCCTATTTATACACTTTTGTTTAAAATAAGGCTTTTAAATAGATAATGCAGGCATGTGACTTAAAGAAATCTCAAGTTACAAAAGGACTGTCTCATTTTTAATGAAAAAGACTGTATTTTCATGAAGAAATTTAAAATTCTTTATTTGAATGTTTTAACACTTCTATTTTCTTTGTTGCACTTTCCTTTTCCTGTGCTTATGTATTTTAAGATATTTTAGTTGATGTACATATAATTTTGTTTTTTACTTAGTATTATAAATTGCAGGGTTGTATATTTGATTTCTTTTTATATCATAAGTCATTCACATAGAACTGGGCATTTGGTTGCTTGTCAGTGATCACTCTGTGATAAAGCATTTTTAAGCGTGAAACTATTTCCTTGGATGGGTTTATTCCTTTTTTTTTTTAATGTTTATTTTTGTTTATTTGACTGCAGTGGGGTCTTCTTGCGGCATGTGGGATCTAGTTCCCTGACCAGGGATTGAACCCAGGCCCCCTGCATTGGGAATTTGATGTCTTACCACTGGACCATCAGGGAAGTCCTTGGATTTATTCTTGATAAGGGAGTTATTCAGGAGTGAGAGTTCTCATCTGAAGAATATCATACTTGTGGGACTTCGTCGTGCTCCAGTGGCTGAGACTCCACGTTCGCAATGTAGGAGGCCCAGGTGTGCTGCTTAGTCAGGGAACTAGATCCCACGTGATGCAGCTGAGTTGTGGAGCTGCTAAATAAAGAGATAAAATTTAAAAAAAGAAACTATCATTATGAATCTTGATGGATATTGCCAAGATGCTTTGCACAGGGGCCACACCATTTTAGATCATTTTTAGCAATGGAATGGATTGGTTTTACCACAACTTGACTAATATTGGGGGTTAGTTAGAATTTCTGTTAGTTGTTTTGTTGACTTTTTTTTCTTTTAGTGCCTATTTAAAATACAGTTTTATTTAAGACTGTGTTTTACACTTACAGTGCTTATAAAGGACAATGTTATTTCCTTTCCCTGTGCATATTTTCAGCATTATCAAGAATGCCCAGTTGTTCACTATAGGAGCTCAGCTTTAATACTGCCTTGGAATTTGCTTGTCCTTCAGTGTTTTGTGTGAAACAGGGCTAAATCCATACTAAGTTGGTGTAATCAAGCTTCAGTGGTGGGCCCAGATGGAGGTGCTCCGCCACCAGGGAAGCCCCCAGGCTTTCCTCCTGGCTGGCCTACAGTGCCCTGGTATAGCTTGGTAATAACAGACTTGCAGACTTTTTTTCCAGCTCCGTCTGCCTTTGTTTAGATTCTTCCTTCACAGGATGTAGTATGTAAGATCTTGGGTCATTCAGACATCCAAGGAAGGAAACTGTCAACATCTAGAGTCTTTGCTAATTTTTAATGGCTCTAAAATGTTACTTTTTTTGCTTATTTAGTGAGGTTGAATTTTTTTGTGTGATATTTTCCCTTATAATTTGCCTGTGTGTTACTTTTCTTCTTTGAATTGGTCTTAGTATTTTTTTTAACTTATCTTTATAAAGTTTTGTATTTAATTATAGTTACTGTTTGTCATGTTAATTCAAATGCTTTTCCTAATCTTTATTCTCCTGTGACATTTTCTGGCATGCTTTGAAGTGGTTGAGAGTTGTCTGGGGCTCAAATTTAAGTAGCCCTGGATCAGCTGAAGTAAATGTAAATACTTTTTTTGGATTAACAGTCAACTAACCAACAGAAACTATGTACTTGATACTGTCTTGGGGGTAGCTTTTATGAGAGAACAGAAATTAACGTGAAAACTAATTGCCTTTTTTTGATGTGCTCAGAACATTAACCAGGTGGTATTTGTTGGAAATTTCTTGAGAATTAATACGATCGCCATGCGGCTTTTGGCATATGCTTTGGATTATTGGTCCAAGGGACAGTTGAAAGCACTTTTTTCGGAACATGAGGTAAGCAGAGTTATTTCCTGTGACATGTTACCTTCATAAAGGGCATGCTGTTCACGCTATGCTAGAATTTAAAGCAGTACTTACTATTTGTTTCTGTACTTGTATAATATGGTTAACTTTGTTCATGTTCAAAAGCTGTTTCTTACCTGATTTAACGTAAGGTAAATATTTGGTTAATTTCATTGTGAGCTTTAGCAATTTTAAAGAAGAAAGTATTGACAAACATCCAGCTATATTCCTGATGCCATTTTCTTTTCTGAACCATCCTTTTTATTTTCCCCGTTGCAGTTTGTACTTACATTGTAAGTGTACTTAACTCAGTTCTTTTTCCGATGTCAGTTTTTATCGTGTTAATGTAGTTCTTGTGCCAATTATTTTATTTAAGATGTATGTCCTAAAACCAACTCCATCAGTAAAAAGCATTCCAGGATTAGAGCCACACTGTTGTAAGAACTTAACACATAGGCTATGTGAAAAAGAGTAATTGAATTGCTCAACCTGATATCCTATTTTGGAAAGTTGTCTTTCTGATTTGAGGACGAGTAAAACCAGAGCTATGAAAGGGACTTTGTCTTTCCTCCCCTTGGTTTTGGGGCAGTTGGACTCTTTCAAGTGTTAAAGGTGGATTGTAGATAGTGTTAGCATGAACGGTTTTCAGAATTGTGTTTGCATACTTACTTTATGATATGAGTCCTTTATGAAGTTTGGTTTTCCTCTCTGGCTAGCCTGTTTGCTGTTTGTCCGTGTATTTTCCATTTTCACTTAGGCCTCTGGCTCTAATGTTGATCTCTGTACTTGTGGAGCTCTGATTATTTTAGGTTCTCTGAGTCATGAAATATACTCCTGCCTGCACACTGAAGTCATTGTGATTACTGTTGTGAAAGCTTTGTATAGATTGTTTTCAAGCCTTTCTTTTTCATTGTTCACTATTCTCATCTTACAGTTCTTGGCTTGTAACAACCTGTCTTTTACTAGATAGTGGCTTGGGTCTGGAGTGGAACTCAGTATAATGGCTAACTTTATCCCTTCTTTTGTTGTAAAATAAAACCCAGATATAGAAAATCATGTAAAACAAAGTGTGTAACTAACTGTTAGGACTCTGCATTTCCCCTGCAGGAGGCTCTGGTTTAATCCCTGGACTGGGAACTAAGTCTGCATGTTGCAGGGCATGGCCAGAAATTTAATAATAATAATGAAGTGAATGCCCTTGGCCTCTGCCCTCTGGCTGGCTGAGGGTTTCTGAGTGCTGTGGAGTCTGCTCAGCTGTATTCGCCTACAGTTTCTGACTTTGTCATAACACGTCTGTGTGGCTGCTTTTTTTTTTTTTTAATTGAAGAATAATTGGTTTACAGCATTGTTGATTTCCACCATACATGAACGTGAGTCAGCCTTCGGTGTAGAGTGTGTCCTCCTGGAGCCTCCCTCCCACCTCCCCTCGCTCTAGGCTGTCACAGAGCAGAGTGGGGGCGCTCCGAGTCTCACAGCAGCTCCCCTGGCAGCTTCGCGTGCGGTGGCTCTGCTGTGTGTCCTGCCCTCCCCACCCAGCCCCGTCCACTCATCTGTTCTCTGCATCTGCGTCTCTGTTGCTGCCCCGCATATAGATTCATCAGTACCACCTTTCTAGTTTCTATATATATGCGTTAATATGCAATATTTGTTTTTTCTCGTTCTGACTTCAGTCTGTATAATAGGGTCTAGATTCATCCACCTAATTAGAACCGACTCAAATGTGTTCCTTTGTATGGCTGCGTAATATTCCATTGTGTGTATGTACCACAGCTTCTTTATCCGTTCATCTGTTGGTGAACATCTGGGTTGCATCCATGTCCTAGCTATTGTAAATAGCGCTGCAGTGAACATTAGGGTACATGTGTCTCTTTCAGTTCTGGTTTCCTTAGGGTATTTGCCTCGCAAGGGGATTTCATACAGAAATTTTATTCCTAGTCTATACTGTTCTTCGTGGTGGTGTATCAATATAAATTTCCACCAACAGTACAAGAGGGTTCCCTTTTCTCCACACCCTCTCCAGCATTTATTGTGTGTAGACTTTTTGATGATGGGCATTCTGACTGGTGTGAGGTGATAGGTATCTCACTGAAGTTTTGATTTGCATTTCTCTAAAAATGAGTGATGTTGAGCATCTTTTCATGTGCTTGTTAGCCATCTGTTTATGGCTATGGCTATGCATATCTTGAGAAATGTCTTTTTAGGTCTTTTCCCCACTTTTTGATTGGCTTGTTTGTTTTTCTGTTACTGAGTTGTATGAGCTGCTTGTATATTTTGGAAATTAATTCCTTGTCAGTTGTTTCCTTTGCTATTATTTTTTCCCATTCTGAGGGTTGTCTTTTCACCTTGTTTGTAGTTTCCTTTGCTGTGCAAAAGCTTCTAAGTTTAATTTTTAAATTTTTGTTTATTTTAGTTTTGTTTTTATTTCCATTACGCTAGGAGATGGGTCATAGAAGACCTTGGTTTGGTTTATGGCATCGAGTGTTCTGCCCATGTTTTCCTCTAAGAGTTTTACAGTTTCTGGTCTTACGTTAAGGTCTTTAATCCATTTAGAGTTTATCTTTGTGTATGGTGTTAGGAAGTGTTCTGATTTCATACTTTTACACATAGCAGTGCAGTTTCCCCAGCACCACTTTTTGAAGAGACTGTCTTTTCTCTATTGTGTATTCTTGTGGCTGCTTTTTCTTTTACAGCCAAGAAATAGAGGGAAAGGGCAGGCCTCTCTTGTGGGCCCATGTTCTTTGGAGAAGCTTTTCTTGGAAAATAGAACCTTAGTTATCTATAGTATTTCAGAGACCTATCATGTGGTCTGTGCCACAGCAAGCCTTTCAGGATCGTCCCACTCCTTTTGTGCTCACTTCTCTCTCTCAGTGCGTTACTGTGTGATCGCATCCTTTGGAGACTCATAGATTCTGTATCATGGTACGATTATTCCCTGATTCTTACTGGCAGTTTCTTTCTGCCAGTATGGGCTTTGTCTCATTTTCTGTTTTCTTTTTAATTTATTCACGTCTTGGTTGTCTTTGACCGCGATTGCTTGCTTCGGGAGATGGGCCGTCGTGGTCTTCCTTCCGCCGCTGCCTCTGTCTCACGTCTCTGCCTTCCCCTCCGGTGCTTCTGTCCTTCAGATGTTGCTCCTCCGACCTCACCCCTCTCTGCATGTTGCCTGAGGGTTCTGCGGTCCTGCTGGCTGCCGCCCGCTCCAGATCTAGACGTCCGGTGGGTGTGGCTGCTTGGCTGCCTCAGGTACCTCAGCTTTGCACGTCCTGCATGGAGCTGCCTTCTTGCTCTCTGCATCTCTTGCGCCTGTGTCTTTGTTCTCAGGGGTGGTGTGACCGGGTGTGCAGGAGGAACCTCAACCTCCCTGCCACCTTTCTTCTCTTCTTCAGGCCAAGTCTTGAACCCATCCCACCCCATTCTTTGCTTTCCACTTCCAGCCCAACAGGGCCCTCACCCTCTGTGACTTTCCCTGCTTCTCCTCCATTGCACTTCATGTCTCATCTTCCCTTCCTTCTGGAATTGTCTTGAAATGCTCCAGGATCCCCTTGCTTCTCATTGCCTCATTCCCCAGGAGATGGCCCGGGTACTCTTTCTCAACCAGGGGTAATGGCCGCTGTGGGCCTCAGAGCTTGTGGGCCCCACTGAGGGCTCTGGTCTGATGTGCCAGAGTGCCCTCCCCTGCCCGGGAGCTCCTCAGAACTTCTCTGCTGGCCTTGGGCTCAGCAAAATGGGCGTCAAGAAATGAGTGGCAGGAATTAAGGGCCGTGTTAGCTTTAATACTAGTAATCATATTTATGGTAATATAAGTAAGTCTAAGGAGAATTGCTCTTATTTTTCTTTCTGTTTGTTTTCAGGGTTATTTTGGAGCTGTTGGAGCACTCCTTGAGCTATTGAAGATCCCCTGACTGTTACCTGGGGAGGGGTTCCTGGAACCTTCCACAGTGGGATCTGTGGATGGACTCTTTTTTTAAAGACTTACTCAGTTTTATGATTGTCTACTACCTGAATCAAAGCAAGAAAGGACAAGTGTATTTTTCTAAGTCATCAAGATGAATTCTTAAAAATTCAGTCTGAACTAATAACCAGTAAGGAAATATATATGTATTAAAAAAAAAGTGGACCATGTCGGTGAGGATTCTCTGTATTTAAGTTGCTCTTCAGTATAGTGTAGTTTTGAAATTCACCATCACTCTGTGGAGCCACTTCGGGAGAGAGCTGTTCTTTGTGCAGCTGGCTTTGGTTTTGTGTCCTGTTGAATTGGTAAATATAAGGCAAGCAACTCTGTATTACAATCTAATCACATTTTTGTCAGTGTGGCTTTGGAGAGCGTCGTCTTTGCATTAACTTTGGCGTGTATAGCCTTGTGTGAACATTGAAAAACGTTTCAAAGTTCTGCAAACTTACTGGGTAGATGAATTCTTAATTCTGTGCCTGTAACTTTTAACAGGCTACTTTTGGAAGGGCAGTTCCAGGTTGTTTACATTGTAGATCCTGGGAAGGTCTGTTTGGAATGACAGGACTTCTCCCCTGGGCAAGATTTCCTTGGGTATTGGACGGATTATGGATGTGACAGAAGTGAGTAAGCTAGTAGAAAAAGCATATCTGGAAGGGCCAGACAGAAAAAACAGAGGGCTGCTAGTATTGACATCTTTTCAGGGAATGGGGGGAATCTTTTTATTTCAGGCCAGCAGAAATCTAGGGAGGAATGGAGCTGTCCATCGATTAGCCCATGGAGAACAGGGCGGGGCTTCTACTCCTTGCCTTGTGCTTGCCTAAAACTGCCTGGGAGTTTGCCTCAGTTGGATATAGTAGTGGAGGGGCTGTATGTGGGAGGCTCAAAAAGCTGCTTGAGGAGAGGCAGAGTTTTAGATGGAGCCTTGGTGGAGGTTGCCTTTAAATTTTTGTTTCTGCTGTGCAAAATGATTTAAAAACCTCCTAGGAGAGAGAGCAACATTTGTATGTTTCTGCATCCCTGGTGAAGGCAGTGAAGGTTTTATATAAAGCAGCCTTTGAAACAGGAAACCCCAAGGCTCTCTGGCCTCTTTGTGCCCCTTGGCTTCAGGTGAGGAGACTGGCCTGGGAGGGACCACATACGTACGGGAGGCAATGTTCCAAGGGACAGAGGGGCACAGGAGAGTGGGGTTGGATCACCGAGGGAGGAGGGAGTTTGACCCCACAGTCCCCTTCCTCTCTTGGCTGTTGTCAAGTCACGGTCTGCCCACCTGCAGAGAGGGCACAGCCTGCGTGGGGTCAGCCCAGTGCATTTCCCAAGGGTGGCACCTTTGCACACTTTCCTGGGCACATGTAGGCTGTGGTGCTGCTGGCTAGTGCAGGCTGTGGAGCTGGAGGGACACGGGGGAATGGGAATTGCAGCCCAGGGCCATGTGATCAGCTTCCTCTGCTGCAGCTGCCCCTCCTGGGCCTCATCCTGAGTCACTTCCAGTCCTGTCCTTCTGCCTTTGGCCCATTCCAACCATGTGCTTGTAGCCCCAACTTCCCCCCGCAGCCACCAGAGTCAGCGCTACCACCCACTCACTGTTACCATAGTGGTCATGCTTTTCAAGCCCCTTGCACCCCAGACCCTCTTTCCTGCTTCCACTGGGCAGAGGAAGGGAGCCTAAGGAAGCCTGGTTGCTGCCTGTGGACACCCAGCTTGGCCTCTGAGGCCTCGTGGGGTCCTGCCTTTTCTTCTTGGACTTAACTGTGTTCGTGAAGCTGTGCCAGTGCTTTTTGTGGGTCATGTCACGCAGCCCTTGTCATCCCCACCATTTAACAGAAGAAGGAGCCTGCCCAAAGTCACACAGTTAGGATCCAGCAGAGCCCCCTTTCCTCTTATGCCTTGCAGTTGCCTTCCACCTCCATGGATTCATCACTTCCTGCTCTTGAGAAACTGCTTCTGTGGCTACACTTTGTGTTTCTGATTAGCCCATCCTTTTACTACAGTGAATCTCATTGCTAAATCTAATGGACATTTCATGTTCTCATCTTCTTTAGTTCTATCATTGCAGACCACACTTGCTTTTCCTTCTATCTCCTAGGCCGCTTTGTCTCTGCCAGTTTATTCTCCACTGAAGACAGAGATCACCAGCTCTCAGGCTAAATCCTGGATCTACTTAAGCAGACATCACTCACTTTGATTTCCAGGGTAGCATGTCTGGCCCAGCCCTTGCTTCTAAGCTCGTCTTAAGGTAGTGACTGCTTTTTTCCTCTGCCCCCCTGTCCCCTTTTCTTCTGTATCTCCAGGTCATCTTTACACAGAAATGTCTCCATCCTCTCCCCTGAACCTCCGCCAGCATCCTCTCCCAGTTACTGCTACTTCACTGACTCCAATTAGTAAGATGTTTGGAAGCTCAACCTCTCTTCACCACAGGCACCAACCTGATCTATACCATTGCCCTGTCTCATCTCAGGAGTTAGCCCTTCCAGTCTGTCAGCCTGGGTAGCCTGAGGGTCTCATCCCACACTCCCCAACTAGAGGCAGTGGGCGTGGTGGTGGCTATAACAATGGTCCAGGTGTGAAAGGAAGGTAGCCAGCCTAACATGGGAGCAGTGTATGGTCAGGTAGAGAGAGGTGTTTTAGTGGGTTTAGAGATGTGGAGATTGGAAGTGGGGGAAGGAGGTTCTGTGAGGGTACTTAGGCTTGCTGGGGGGGCTTGATCTTGGGCTGCCTGAAATTTGATGCCAAATAGGCAGCCGGATATTTAGGTTGGAGACAAGAGACCTGAGAATGATGTGCATGTAGGTGGGGATTTAGTGAGTCCCAAAGTAGAGTGAGGAAACCAGAGATGGGCAGGGGAGGACGGGGCTGCGAAGAACATTGAAAAGGGGACTAGCGCAGGGGGCCCGCTGCTCAGGAGACTGGAGGGGAGAGGAGCCCTGCAGGCACCCGAACTAGGAGGTTTCAGAGTTGGCACAGATTTGGTTGCAGGTCATGGATGACCATGAGGGGAACAGTTCCCCTGAAGCTGTGGAGCCAAAGCTGAGCTGTGCAGAGGTCCTAGTGAGTGAGGGTTGGTGAGTAGAAACAGTAGCTGCCACAGGATGGCTTTGGACTGAGATTTTGTTTCTCCTCCAACAGAATAGTTGGTATTTCCAGGCCTGGGATATAGCTAGAGGAGTGAGATGTGGGCTGGTTCCACCACGGCAACCCTCCTGAGTACTGGCATCCACATTTGGGAGACTGCTTGACTGTGTCCCCGCCCATCTCAGGTGCTGAGGCCAGGGTGGAGGGAGCCCTTGGCCTCTCTGCCTTCTCCCCTACTCATCCTAGACTGGTGCCCCACACCACAAGGAGACAAGCTGGCTCCTCTGTCAGTCACCTGTTGCTGGTGATCAGTTCCATTTGTTCAGAAGCACTTACCTTGATTTTTCAGCTCTTGCCACATGGACTTAAAGGGAATGTGGGTGACCAAGGGTATGTATGTGCTCAGCACAAAGTATGTTTAAAATCTGCTTTTTATTTACATTTAAGTCAATTACATGCATGTTTTATTTTTTAAACGAGTAATTAGCAAAATGCATTAAAATTTTAAAATAGCAATTAAATATACAAAAATATATAGCTTATAAAAAAACTGCAAATGTTTAAAAATATTCTGCTGCAGAATTCATAGTGTACAAACATGTCTATGAAACCTGAGGCTCAGCGTTTCATAAACTTCTTTTTTTGAAGAAGTTATATACAATATCTAGTGAATAAACCCCAGTAGGCTTAAAACTACAAGACTAATATCCCCTCTTTCTGGCAAAGATCTGTCAAGAGACCAAGAGAGGACAGTTCAGGAACACTTTCTTGGAAGACTGAGCTATCATCAGGAAAGAAACACTAGCCCCATCTTATTCTCCTGTTCTGGGCCTGAGAGGGAAGGATGGATGGAAGGATGGTGTGCACCTGGCCTGAGATGTGGATTTTCCAGGCTTGTACTAGCTCAGGGAACTGCGAGGGGCTTCATCGAAGTATAGCCAAGGCCCTTGACACTGGTAGGTATGTGTCTCTGGAGCAGGGAGCCCCTGGCTGTATAGCCACAGAAGTGATTACTGGGTTGGTAAGCCACATGTGCTGATGCTTGGTCTAAAAGGAATAAAACTCTGCATCTTGCAACAATTCAGGCTCTGAAGCTGAACTGGAGCAATAACAGATTTACTGAATAAGCCTCTCTATTTTCCTCATGTTCCAATCAAATGGAAGCACGTTCTGTGGCACACGGGAGCCTTCATTAATCTATACACTAAAGGAACGTGGCCCAGCATTTTCCAGTTATCAACTGCAGATTTCACCAGAATTTAGACACATTCATCTCCTTTGTTCAAATTCCTAAATACTAATAATGAAAGAGGTTCATTGATAGAAGAAGGGTGGTTTCACATACAGTTCCTTTCCAAATTTCTGGTCACAGGCTTAAGTTACACTTTTAATCCAGGGAATCCCTGGGCTGCTGCTGTGGGTGGCAGGATACTGGGGAGGTGGGTAAAGAATTGAGGCACAGGTCCCTGCCCCTCCCCCAAAGGGCTGCCTGGAGGAAGCTTTAACTTTGATCTGCCGAGGGAAGAATGAACTTAAAAAAAAAAAACTATTGGTGGGGTAATTTCTCATTGACTGGAAAAAATGTTGGGCGAAGAGAAAATTCTGTGGGAACATTTGCTTTTTAGTGTGTGCGTAGAGTGGGGAGGGAAAGGGAATAGGTTCACGAACTTGAACATGGACATTCAGCTATGAGGCAGCTGACCACCTATTTGCTTAGCAACATTTGAGAGATCTGCCCCACAAAACAAATTGCTCAGCCTGCTGCTCCAACTCCCGCCTCAGAAACATGGGTTTGCCTAAGAAACCCTGACAGTTGTAGCCAGATGTCACTGCTGGGCTGTCAGTCCTCGCTGGGAACTGGGTTGGGGGCTGGGGTGGGCCTGCAGCCTGTGCTGCTGCTGCTCTGGAGTGTCCTGCCAGACTCAGACAGGCTGGGGACTCCCCTGGTGGTCCAGTTTCTAAGACTTCGCTCTCCCAGTGCAGGGGGCTCGGGTTCAATTCCTGGTCGGGGAACTAGATCCCACATCCCACATCGGGGGGAAAGAAAAAAAAAAAGGTGCTTTCTTGTTGTTTGGGCATCTATAGTTAGAGAGTCAGGAAGGGACTGTAGTTCCATTTGTGTAGGAAACAAAGATTTCATCATTCTGCAGTCAGTGGAAAATATGCCTTATTCAAAAGGAATGTGGTTACAAAAACATCCCCCAATTCTGGGCTCACCTTTTACAGATATTCTGACTTCTGGGATGGGTCTTCCCATGACTAGGAATGGTTCTTGAGTAGTACTTGTCTGGTTATTACATAGGTGGAAAAATAAAAAAAATTTACAGTTGATTCTTGAACAAGATGGATTTGAACTGAGGTCTACTTACACATGGATTTTTTTCAATAAATACATTCTACACGGTCCAAGCTTGGTTGAATCCACAGATGCAGAACCACAGATATGGATAGCTGACTGTCAAGTTACATGCAGGCCATACAGGGTGTCAGCACACCTAACCTGTGTTGTTCAAGAGTCAGCTGTGTATATAATACAGATAGACACACACACCCCTACATACATGTACGTGTGTTTGTACTTGCTTGTATATGCATGAACGAACTCTGGAAGGCTCACAAGGAACCAGCTAATAGTGTGTACTCAAGGGGTGGGAAACTTGGCTTACTGGAGTTCAGGAATGCAAGGACGACTTAACTTCATAATTTGTGAACCACGTGAAGGGATTACCTATTCAAAGGATTTAGAAGGAATATTCAGCACTGAGTGAAACCACATTGAAGAGCACAGTGGGCAAAGGTAAATGGAAGTGACTGAGGCAGATAGGAGGGGAAAGGGAAGGGAACCAGGTGAACTGGGGCTCAGCGGAGAGCCCCTAAATCTCAGGAGGCTCTCAGCTGTGGTAGTTCCTATTGGGACAACAGGGGAGTCCCACATGGCCAGCATGATGATGTCACTTAGTAGCACCAGCTCCTATGACCCCCCAGGCCTGCCTGCTGGGCTCCAGACGGTAGTCAATCCCCATAACGGCTGGTGGGGACACCCTTAGTACACACTCCTGGGTGAGCAGCTAAGGAAACAGGCTTTGAGAGGCTAACTTGTAGAAAGGCACATGGCTAGTGAGTGGCAAAGGGGTGGCTGAAAAACCTGAGCAGCTTTTCTGTCCAGAGCTCTGGGGATGTCTCCTTGTGTGCATTTCATAATTCCCAGAAAACCTCTCAGAAACAGTTACCCTAGTTGTTCAAAGTAACTTAAGAGTGGAATCAGGCCATGAAGATGATAGGCTTTGGAATAGGGATGTGGAAAGAAAGGATCTTTGTTAAGAACAGGGCATTTAGCCACGGTGGGAAGTCCTCAGTATCCCTCAGCCCAGAACTCTCCATGGGCTACCTGCTCCTATCTGACCATTACTTTCTTGGCCTGACCAAATCTCTGTGTACCGACTCAGCCAGGAATCAGGTCAGGCTGGTTTTGTTTCCTGTTCCTGCAGCCAGCTGAATTCAGCTCTACCCCTAGTAACAACTAGATAATGATCGACCCACCCGTGGAGTTGAGTTGAGGCTAACTCCTCTAGCCCATGGTACACAAGCCACACCCAACTCTGAGCTGCTTAAGACGTTTTAAGACCAAGTTAAAAAACATCACCTGCCAGTGGCCCCAAAGCAGACCAGAGTCCTCACACAGATTAACAAAAGGTGAATAACTCATGGAGATAGATATGGACAGGGCAGCCTCACTGAGCTGTGAGCCTGATCAAAGAGTATTAAGGAATCTTTAACTTCCTTAATAATGGAGGTTTGACCTTGTCCCTCACGCAAAACTGATTTTAATCAGAATTAAAGGAAGATGTAAATTAAACCCTGGCCACTCAGTTTCAGCAGTGCAGCCCAGTTAAGTCCTGGAGGAGGACTGAGATGTGGGGAGCAAACATTTGTGTTGCGTTAAGAGGCATAAGAACTCATGAGTGACACTGGCCAGGTTCCAGTAGGACACTAAGCCAGGAAAGGGAAGATGAACACTCAGGCACTTCAGTATCAAGCCCCCCCTTAGTGAAGAGCTGAGTTTTTAAAAGCCCTGCATGTTCACAAATGCTGAGATTACTACAAATACAGGGACTTTGTGAGTCTGTCTCCTTGGTACCAACACTGAAATCCTAGGAAAGCTGTGAGATGAAAATAATTTGCAAGCACAGAACACAAGAATTCCTCCTCTGAAGGGAAAATTTCTTTTTCCTATTGGAACTCTATAACGAAGATGTGACATTTGTCCCAAGGCTGTTACATGAAAATGGTGAGTGTTGGCTATTAATGAGGCAAGTCCAGAAGCAAGCCTACCTCTGACATTGGTAACTGAAAACATATCACTGTAAACTGAGTGCTTTCCAGCATTCAACTCTATTGTGCTACAAATAGTGAGTGCAGAAACGGGGTGAAAGTAGGAATGTACAAATAGTTCTTTTCATGGGTGCCAGACAGGCTAATAAGGCTTTCATATAAAAATATTCCACACTTCCCTTGCCCTGTTTAAAGAAGCAGGCCAGCTGGCATACCACAAATAGGTCACACAGGGTACAGCCAATTCTGACCAATGGATTTGTAATTTTCCAAACTGGATGTTGCCCAGCACTTTTCTAGGCTAATGGGAATTCTCTTCCTCATCTGGTCCCAGCCATCTGAGCCAAGGATAGGTTCCCTCTCCCATCCTAAGAGTAGAGGCTGGATTCCAAAAATATTCCTGGAGACATTCCCTGAACGGAGTAGCAAAGTTTCCTCCAGCCCCGCTCCGTGTCATACACACTGCAATTCCCATGAGAAGCTGCCCCTAATCACACCTGTGGGGTGGAGCAGAGGCAGTGCTGTTCAGGAGGCCACCCCTAATCTGGAAGGAGGTGGAGAGCAGGGCGGTGGAAGAGAACTTGCTGTCTGACCCGATGCTGCTTCACATAGTGAACTTATAAAGTAGTCATGAATCCTGCTGGACTCTGAGTCATTTCTAGAAAAGTAGGACAAAGAACCAAAAAGCAGCATGCGGTTTTTTTCCTGTAACGACGAACTAGTTATCGTTAAGTCTGAATACTGAGGCACACGCCAATGATGAATAGCCCTGCAGGAGCTTCCTGAAACTATTTACAATTGCAAGTGCATCCCTGGCTTCAGAATTACATAGGGATCTTATTCTGGATGCTTTAAATAGTTAAGATGTCAACGACAGGCATTTTCTCTTGAGGAGAAATAGAGACAGGGAAGGGAAGGGAGGGAAGAGAACAGAGGGCAGGACAGGGAGAGGCAAAGGGTTAGCATCCTCCTCAGCTCAGCAAGGCCAGGAGGACTGGCCCATTATCAGAGAGATGCTCCTTTCCGGAGCTATGTGAAGGGCTCACAGCAGCTTCCTACTGGGGCAGCGGGCCAAGACTAGCAGCTACACTGGAGCCACATTGTATATGTGGGGATGTGGGCAGCACCCTGGGGCCCTCAGGTCATACAGGGACAGCAGGGGCTCAGAAACCCGCCCCCTGCTGGGGCTCCTGATGGTGGCTTGGCTGTGCCTCACTGGTGAGTAGGAGGGGAAATAAGAGGAAATGGCTTTTGACCAGACCTTTCCAAGCGCATCTACTGTTTTTAGCTCAGATGATTTGATAAGCAAATGTGAACTTGAGGAAGAATCCATGGTGGCAGGTACTGCTGCTGTGTTGTAACCAAGCCCCTGGGTTTCCCAGACGGCCTTATCAAAGGAACATAATGTGAATAGCCTTGTTGGCACTGCCTCCGGCATTGCAACCAGTTGTGCTTGGGCTGAGGTAACCGCTGTTTTCACTTGGCTTAGAGGCTGCTAGGAGGGTTTGCTGCTGCAGAGGTGTGCAGGGTCTGCAGAGAAGCTCATGTGTCCCCAGGGTGTGTGTGGGGTGGGGGGGCGGGAGGGAAGGGGCTTTTAAAGACCTGCCTTCAGTTCCTTTCTGTAACACTTGGGTTTATCTTCCCTTCTGGTTGATAAAGATTCATCTTGGCATGGAGATGAGTGTCTGGGAGACAATGTAATGGGGTTAGCAAGAGATCCTCATGAGGTTTCTTGAACCAAATTGCGGGCTCATCCATTCCTCTTGGCACAGGGTAGTGTCAGAGTACTTTGGTTGTCACAAGACCCAGAAGTCTGGGTTCCCAGCCTAGCTGGCCCGAGGGTTCTTCATGAGAAAAAGGAAGCAGCAGCTGGTGCCCTAGGTAGAGCAGCCAACACAGAGACCACTTGGGTTCCTCCCAGCTCTGCTCCTCCCAGATCCTGCAACAGTTTGATCCTGTGGTGAGCTATACAATGTTCTCTGCCCCGGGGAGGGGTCCCTGTAGGGGTCCACGGTCCTGCTTACTGTGCAACTGGGCCAGCTGCAGAACTGGCATGTTGCACAGTGGACATACTTTGCGAACTTCCAGCCATTTAATAAGGCACCTGCAGAATGAGACACCACAAGAGG
This sequence comes from Redunca redunca, assembly GCA_006410935.1. Taxonomy (NCBI): domain Eukaryota; kingdom Metazoa; phylum Chordata; class Mammalia; order Artiodactyla; family Bovidae; genus Redunca; species Redunca redunca. The sequence goes on along the minus strand of SJYQ01000113.1, from coordinate 1,838,536 downwards.
CAAGATGTCAGTCCCATGTCTGTGGCACCACCTGCCCACACACCTCACATGCTGAACATTTTGGAAACCCAGATCTGGGGAGTGGAGTGAACAGCCAGGTCCCGAAGAGTTCTACCACTGGGTGGAGAATGCATTTCATTCTCTGGAGGAACCAGAGACTCCAGTTTTCCAAGAAGCTACAGTCAGCATATATCCTCAGTCGTCCATGACTTCTTAAAGAATGAAGTACACTGAGGAGGGTGGTGGGAAGGAGGAGGAATAAAGTTTTCTAGTACACATACAAAACATAAAATTGTAAGAGAGGGAGGAATGTTAAACATGTCTGTAGGAAGAGGGAAGAGATGGTCCTATACTACTACTTACACTGACTTATTTTTATTTAAAATAATTATGGTTTTGATTAAAATAAACTTTTAGGAAAGGAAATTCTTATTGAAAAGTCCCAGTAAAATAGCTTTTTATAGCCTGGGTCTCCAAGGAGGTATGGGCTTGTCTGACTGCCTTAAGTCCTACCTTGGTAGTCACATTTCCATTACCCTGATCCCTCCTAATGTCTGTCTGTCTGTATCTTTCTCTCTTACACACATACACACACATAAATACAAATGCCACTCACTAGGGTGCTTTCAGCTTTCTACATTACAAACCAAGCATGAAGTCATCAAGCTTGTCTGCCACTGCCCCAAGCCCATGGGTGAGTTGGTCAATGTGCCTCAAACTCAGGTCCTCTTAAATAATCCCACGCCAATACTCACTTTCTGTGGAAGGCATGCTTACATGGACAAATCCCCAACTCATCTCGAGGCTTGAAGTCTTCTAGACACACTGCACAGAGCTGAAAGACAGATTTGCAAATGAGGCCAAGTATCTGTTAAGTCATTCCCCAGGCCAATGTAAAGTGCAGACCCCTGAGACCCAGCCATTTGAAGGGACTTTCAGTATCCCACAAGTCTTTGAAAGAAAGCAAGATGCAGTTTCCTTTACTTCAGTCCATCAGAAGAGTCTGACTTAGGTTTCTTCTTATCAGACGGACTGAACATAATTTTTTGTGCTGTGCCAAGGAGCTGATTTTAAGTAGGAAATGCTCTGCCTACTAGCAGTAGAGCCCCTGAAAGGACTGCTCAGATCCTGAGGCAGGTGCTGGGGCTCTCCTTTTTCTGCTCTTCATAATGTGGAATCTGTAAACCATAGCACAGCCTTTGGTAATATGCTGCTTGTAGTTCCTGGGGTCTCTTATTCTGACACTGTCCTGTCAGTGTCTGTCTTTGTCATATAAAAAGTGATTCAAGAGTCACTGAATTTAAACTTAGGAAAATGTGCAGATGGGGACAAGATTGCTCTGAGAGGTGGCTAGCCTCAACTGCTTGGAAAGAAGCCTTATTCAAACCCAGATGCTAGGTTCCAACCACTACTTCTTGAGCACTTACCAGGGCCAAGGGACACCAAGTATCGTCCCATTTACTCAATTTACAGATGGGGAAACAGTAACTCAGAGCAGTAACCATGCTGCCTGGAGGCAATGCAGTTGGTGAGTGGCCAGGCCTGGGTGAGGATCTAGGTCTGTAAATACTTTGATTTGCCCAAAGCTTGAACTCCTCCCTGCTTGCTTCCCTGTCCATCTCCAGGGGTCTTGGTAAAGCCATCACCATTTCTTGTCCAGACTGCTGACCAGCCTCCCCGTCACCCGTTTCTTAACCTATAATATGTAATCCAATATTCTTAGGTTTTGTGGCTCTTTGTGCCCTGTGGCCAGCGCTATGAATGTTGGTCTTCCATCACCCTTCTCCACAGAACTCTCAGGGCTTTGTGTAACAAGATCTTCACAGGAGGAGGAGAATGGATAGGTGTCTTATCAGTTTGGATTACTGCTGAGACAGCATGAGAGGAGGGAGGAGAGCAGGACAGATGGCTGGCCTCAGCTGGGACACCCAAGCTGTGTGACTTCTGCCATCGTGATGCCCCTCAAGCTCTCTTCCTCCCTCCACCTGAGACTGTCATCATGTCATCAGCTCAGGTTGGGGGCAGGCCTGAAGAAGTAGGAAGGCATTCTACCGATACCAGTTTTTATTCATATTTAAATTTAGTGATGGGAACACTATTTTCAAGCCCATTTTTGTTTTCTGGAGGAAGGTTAAGAACAAGCTGTGGGTAAAGATGAGAAACTAGCAGTTTTGGTCTTGGGATGATCTTTTGGGCTTCAGCTTCCCATCTGTAAAGGGGGAATGATGTTCCCACCTCCTACACTGTGTGAACAGGTCCTCTGGCCTTAACATCCAGCTTTCTTCCTGGCATAACCTTCTGAAAAAAAAGAAAACATTGAGGACTGCTGGCTCTGCCCTGTAGAGATTCAGTGCTGATCCTACCAAAGGGCAAGATGTTGGATGAGTCATTAATTTTTATTTGGTTATTTTCCCAGAATCCAAAATTAGATTTGTAGCCTTTTCAAATGGAGTTACTATTAATGGCTATTATGTTCTTTTAAAAAAATTCTAAAACCATAGTCACCTGAATAAAAAGAACAAGATAAACTCTGACATGTTAAGTGCTAAAGGTGACCAAAAGCCAAGGGCAGTCATGATGAGAAAAGCTTAGATCTGACTACTTAGCAGTTCCCTCAAGGGCCAAACTAATTTTACAAATTTACAGATTGTACTTTGCAAATGAGCTTTATTCTGCAGTGTTTCAAGGAGATTGTTTTTTTCACTCCTTTTAAAATGGAGATAAAATTCATCCTCCATAATATTCACCCTGTAAAGCATACAATTCAGTGCATGCTAAGTCACTTCAGTTATGTCTGAGTCTTTGCAACTGCATGGACTGTAGCCCATAAGGCTCCTCTGTCCATGGGCTTCTCCAGGCAAGATACTAGAGTGGGTTGCCAATTCCTCCTTAGGGGATCTTCCTGACACAGGGATTGAACCTGGGTCTGCTGCATTGCAGGCAGATTCTTTACTGTCTGTGCCACCAGGAAAGCAATTAAGTAGGTTTTTTGTTTTTTTTTTTTAATATATTTACAGAGTTGTGCAACCATCACCACTATCTAATTTCTATGTCAGCAAATTTGGAAAACTCAGCAGTGGCCAGGGGACTGGAAAAGGTCAGTTTTCATTCCAATCCCAAAGAAGGGCAATATCAAAGAATGTTGAAATTACTGTACAATTGTGCTCATTTCACATGCTAGCTGGTGGCTCAGATGGTAAAGAATCTTCCTGCATTGCAGGAGACCTGGGTCGGGAAGATCCCCTGGCGAAGGAAATGGCTACCCACTCCAGTATTCTTGCCTGGAGATCTCCATAGACAGAGGAACTTGGGACTACAGTTCATGGAGTCACAAAGAGTTGGACACAACTGAGCGACTAACACACTAATACATGCTAGCAATGTTATGCTCAAAATCCTTCACGCGAGGCTCCAGCAGTACATGAACTAAAAAATTCCAGATGTATAAGCTGGGTTTAGAAAAGGTAGAGGAACCACAGATCAAATTGCCAACATTTGCTGGATCACAGAGAAAGCAAGGGAATTCCAGAAAAACATCTATTCCTGCTTCATTGACTATTCTAAAGCCTTTGATTGTGCAGATCACAACAAACTGTGGAAATTTCTTAAAGAGATGGGAATACCAGATCACCATACCTGTCTCCTGAGAAACCTGTATGCAGGTCAAGAAGCAACAGTTAGAACCGGACATGGAACAACAGACTGTTTCAAAATTGGGAAAGGAGTACATCAGGGCTGTGTATTGTCACCTTGCTTATTTAACTTACATGCAGAGTACATCATGTGAAATGCTGGGTTGGATGATTTATAAGCTGGAATCAAGATTACCAGGAGAAATAACAACAACCTCAGATATACAGATAATGATGCCACTCCAAAGGCAGAAAGTGAAGAGGAACTAGAGGGCCTCTTGATGAGGGTGAAAGAGGAAAGTGAAAAAGCTGGCTTAAAACTCAACATTCAAAAAATAAGATCATGTCATCTGGTCCCATCACTTCATAGCAAATAGATGGGAAAAACTGTAAATAGTGAGAGGCTTTATTTTTTGGGGCTCCAAAGTCACTGCAGATGGTGATTGCAGCTATGAAATTAAAACATGCTTGCTCCTTGGAAGGAAAGCTATGACAAACCTAGACAGCATATTAAAAAGCAGACATCACTTTGCCGACAAAGGTCCGTCTAGTCAAAGCTATGGTTTTTCCAGTAGTCCTGTATGGATGTGAGAGTTGGACCATAGAGAAGGTTGAGCACCAAAGAATTGATGCTTTCAAATTGTGGTGCTGGAGAAGACTCTTGAGATTCCCTCGGACTGCAAGGAGATCAAACCAGTCAACCCTCAAGGAAATCAACCCTGAATATTCATTGGAAGGACTGATACTGTAGCTGAAACTCCAATACTTTTGGCCACCTGATGTGAACAGCCGACTCATTGCAAAAGACCCTGATGTTGGGAAGGATTGAGAGCATGAGGAGAAGGGGGCAACAGAGAATAAGATGGTGGGATAGCATCACCAACTTAACGGACATGAGTTTGAGCAAACTCCAGGAGATAGTGAAGGACAGGGAAGCCTGGTGTGCTGCATGCAGTTCATGGGGTTGCAAAGAGTTGAACATTACTTAGCAACTGAACAACAACAACTAAGCAGTCACTATCCATTCTGCCTTTTCCCCTGGTAACCACTGATTAAATTCCTGGCTTAATGTACTTGTTTATTCTGGTCATTTGAAAATGGACTGGAATCACGAAATGGCATCATACAACATGTGGTCTGTTGTTGTGTCTGTCTCCTTTCACTTAGAATGATACCTTCATGGCTTATCCATATTGCAGCATGAATCAACACCTCATTTTAATGGCAAAATGGTATTCTGTTATACTGAATATACCACCTTTGTTTATCCAGTCATCTGTTGATAGCAACTTGGGTTGTTTCTACCTTTTGGCTATTGTGAATAATGTTGCTCGAAACATTAGTGTACAAGCATCTGTTAGAGTTTTCAGTTCTCTTGGAGTTTTCAGTTAGGAGTAGAATTGCTGGGTCATACGGTAACTCTGTGTTTAAGTTTTTGAGGAACTACTAAACTGTTCTCCAAAGTGGCCAAACCACTTCACATTCCCATCAGCAGTGTATTAGGGCCCCAATCTCTCTGTATCTTCAGGTTATTATATCTTGTTGATTTATATACAGTCTAGATGGTATGAAGAGATACTTTATGTTTGAACTGGATTGCCCTAATGACTAACGGTGTGTTTATTGACCATTCATACACCTCCTTTGGAGAAATGTCTTTGCCAATTTTTCAGCTGGGTAATTTTTATTTTTGAGTTATATGAGTTTTTTTTATATATTCTAGACACAAATCCTTTATCAGATAGCCAGCTGACTTTGACAAGGGTGCAAAAGAGTTTCTATGGCAGAAGGATGGCCTTTTGGCAAATGGTGTTGGAGCAACTGGACATCCAGAGGCACCAGAAGTATGATAGGATCCCTAAAGCAACCAAAAAAAAAATTGGTAAACTGGACTTCATCAAATTTAAAAACTGTTGTTCTACAAAAGATCTGTTAGGATAAAAATACTGGGAAAAAGTGTTTGCAGATCTTTTAAATTTTTAATTAATGAGTGAATGAATGGCTGTGCTGGGTTTTGTTGCTGAACATAGCCTTTTCCTAGGTATGGCAAGTGGGAGCTACTCTTTGTTGGGATGCATAGACTTCTCATTGTGCTGGCTTCTCATGTTGCAAAGCACAGGCTTTAGGCATGTGAGCTTCAGTAGTTGCAGCACATGGGCCCTAGAAAGCATAGGCTCCTGTAGTTGTGGTGCATGGGCTTAGTTGCCCTGCAGCATGTGGGATCATCCTGGAACCAGGGACTGAATTCATATCTTCTGCATTGGCAGGTGGATTCTTTTTTTAATATAAAAAAAATTTTAATCAGAGGATAATTGCTTTACAATGTTGTGCTGGTTTGTGCCATTCATCAACATGAATCAGCCTTAGGTATACATATATCCCCTCCCTCTTGAACCTCAGCAGCATGTAGATTCTTAACCACTGAACCACCAGGAAAGTCCCAGATCTTTTTATTTTGTAGGCTTTTTATTATTGAGTTGTAAAAGTTATTTATATACGCTGAATACCAAACTTTTCAGATAAAAGATTTGTAAATATTTCCTTCCTGTGACTTGTCTCTTTACTTTCTTGATAATGTTCTTTGAAGCACAAAAGTTTTAAGTTTTGATGAAGTTCAGTTTATCTAGGTTTTTCTTTGGCTGCTTGTGCTTTAGGTGTCATACCTAAGAAACCACTGTCTAATCCAAAGCCAGGAAGATATATATTTATGTTTAATTCTAAGAGTTTGGTTATTTTAGTTGTTACATTTAGGTCTTTGATTCATTTTTGAGTTATTCTGTGTATGGTGTGAAGCAGGGCTCCAATTTCATTCTTTTTTTTCTTTTGCAAAAACTTTTATAGTTAAAACCCCCAATGACTTCTAAGTTATTATTTTAAACACTTTTATTTGACTATAGTAAGAATAATATAATCAAATCAATATAATTCAGTCAACATCCTTTGACTTATTTTCATTTCCAAGGAAAGAAAAATACTCTGCACATGAGTAAATATTAGCAAGTTGAGCACAAAGTTATATATGATGACCGATTTCATTCTTTTGTGTGTGGGTATCTAATTATCCCAGGACCATTTATTCTCCCCACTTTTTCAAATTATGAGAGTAAGGCAACACATTTACAGGAGACTTGGAAAATTCAAAGTTACATATAGTTCTACTATATAATTATTTTTTAAGTAGATAAATTAAGATTTTAATTGGAGTTTCAATATCAAACACTCAAAAATTAACAGAATGAAAAGACAGAAAAGTAGAAGGATGTAGTAGACCTGAAAAGCCTTATGAACCAATTCAGCATGATTAAGATTTATACAATTTTCACACAACTGCTGCCGCTAAGTCACTTCAGTCGTGTCTGACTCTGTGGGACCCCATAGACAGCAGCCCACCAGGCTCCCCTGTCCCTGCAGCAGGATACAAATTCTATTCCAGTTCCCACAGACGATAAACTAGGAGACACTGGAACATATCCAGAGACATAACAAGGTGCAAAAGTTTCATGGTCTAAAGGTATTGAAATCATACAGTCTGTTCTCTTATCACTGTAGAATTATGCTAGAAATAAAAATCAAAAGATACTCGAAAATAACCCACATATTTTCAAGTGCAATGTGACATTTACCAAGAGAGACCTGACAGCCATTGAAAGCTTCAATGAAGTTAAAAAACTAAAAAAAAAAACAGAGGGCGATTGCAGAGAAGAAAATATTTAAATGAGAAATTAGTATCAAAATGAGAAATTAATATTAAAAATACTTTAAACAAAATCCCATGTTATTCAGAAATTAAATGTCCACTTTTAAATGATGGGTGTATCTAAGAAGCCATAACAAGGAAAATTAGAAAAATATCTGTAGTAGAATAAAAATGAAAAGAATTTATCAGAATTTGTTGCATGAAGCTGAAGCTGCTCAGTGCAACTAAATACAATGTGGAATTTTAAATAAGCTATGAAAACAGATAATGGACACTAGCATAAAATTTGGTGAAATTTGAATAAAATCTGTAGTTAATAATCCTGTATCACATGTTAATTTCTTTTTTTTTTTTTTTACAACATAGTATTTTTTTTTCTCAGAATTGGATTAGAAGTTTCAAGCCTCATTCACATTAAGAAAAAAAATCACCAAGATAATAACTTTTCTAGACTTTTAGCAGTAATACTAAGTGGAACTATATCAAAGTTTTGAGTGAATATAAATTAGAAATCTAGCATTTTACTCATACTTAGTCAAACAAGTGAAACCAAAATGTCATAAAATTTTTAGCTAGGCAAAAANTATACTAGATATTAAGAAAGAATAGAGGAGAAATTGGAAAACATAAACTAAGTGAAATGGCAATACCGAATATGAAATAGAGAAATGAAACAAACTAGATAAAAGTAAAAGATCATCATATAATCTAATTGTTTTTAAAGATAGCTGTTCATTGGAGTCACATCCAGAGCTTTGGAGAAAAAAACAATACCTGGGTATTTGTATTTTTCCAAGTAATGTGCATCTGGATTTTAAAAAGTGATTATAGGTTTTTCTATTACATGGTAATTTTGGTGATATAGGGTTCTATTATTTATTTTTTTTGACCAATCATGATTTAATGGTACTAAGTGAATAAGAGTTACATAATCACAACAGTAAAAGATGTTTATTAGTTTTCACAATCAATATCCAGACAAAAATAAAAGACAGTTACATTGCAACCCATAATGGAAATATGACTAACCTAACAATATAAAATAATTACATACAATTTAGGGGATTAAGTAGAGTGATGTGGTAACTGGAAGTGCTTATGACATGCATATGTCTTCATCCATCTATCAAGTCTATGTCCTGTGGTTGGCACATTTAATCCATTTATAGTTAAGGTCATTATCAATATGTATGAGCCTATTACCATTTTCTTAATTGTTTTGTTTTTTGTAGGTCTTTTCCTTTTCTTGTGTTTCTTGCCTAGAGTTCTTTTTGCATTAGTTGAAAAGCTCGTTTGGTGGTGCTGAATTCTCTTAACTTTTGCTTGTCTGGTAAGCTTCTGATTTTTCCATCAAATCTGAATGAGTCTTCTTGGTTGTAGGTTCTTCCCTTTCATCACTTTAAATACATTGTGCCATTCCCTTCTGGCATAGAGTTTCTGTTGAGAAATCAGCTGATGACCTTATGTGAGTTCTCTTGTATGCTATTTTTTTCCCTTGTTGCTTTTAATATTTTGTCTTTAATGTTTGTCAGTTTGATTACTGTGTGTCTCAGTGTGTTCCTCCTTGGGTTTATCCTTCCTGGGACTCTCTGTGCTTCCTGCACTTGGTTGACTATTTCCTTTTCCATGTTAGGGACGTTTTCATCTATTAGCTCTTCAAATATTTTCTCAAGTCTTCTCTGTCTTCTCTTTCTGGGACTTCTATAATGCTAATATTGGTGCATTTAATGCTGTACCAGAGGTCTCTTAGGCTGTCTTCATTTTTCTCCTCTATGTTCTGCTTTGTGGCAGTGAGTTCCACCATTCAGTCTTCCAGGTCACTTATCCATTCTTCTGCTCAGTTATCCCATTGATCCTTCTAGTGTATTGTTCATCTCTGTTTATTCTGTAGTTCTTGTTGGTCTTTGGTAAATATTTCTTGCATCGTTTCCATTCTTTTTCTGAGATTGTGGATCATCTAAGCTATCATTCTGAATTCTTTTTTCTAGAAGATTGCCTGTCTCCATTTCATTCAGTTGTTTTTCTGGGCTTTTATCTTGTCCCTTCATCTGGGACATAACCTCTGCCTTTTCATTTTGATTAACTTTCTGTGATGTGGTTTTTGTTTTGGTGGCTGTGGGATTGTAGTTCTTGCTTATTCTGTCTGTCCTCTGGTGGATGAGGTTAAGAGGCTTGTATAGGCTTCCTGATGGGAGGGACTAGAGGTGGGAAAAACTGGGTCTTGCTCTGGTGGGCAGGGCTGTGCTCAGTAAAACTTTAATCTGATTGTCTGCTGATGGATGAGGCTGTACTCCCTCCCTGGCAGTTTTTTGGACTGAAGTGACCCAATCCTGGAGTCTATAAGCTAGGGTTAATGGTGAACTCCAAGAGGGCTCATGTGCCAAGGGGCACCTCTTTGGACTGCTGCTGCCAGTGCCCCTATCCCTGCAGTGAGCCATGGCCAACCCACAGGAGACCCTCCAGCACTAAGCAGGTAGTCTTCTGTGAGGTGACTGTTCCTTTCCCCTGGGTCTTGGCACACACAAGATTTTGTTTGTACCCTCTAAGAGTGGAGTCTCTGTTTCCCCCAGTTCTGTGGAAGTTCTGTAGTCAAATTCCACTGGCCTTCAAAGTCAGTTTCTGTGGGGATTCCTAGTCCCTTTGCCAGATACCCAGGCTGGGAAGCCTGACATGGGTCTCAGAACCTTCATAACAGTAGGAGAACTCTTTTGGTATTACTGTCCTCCAGTTTGTGAGTCACTCACCCCATGAGTATGGGATTTGATTTTATGGTGACTGCAGCTCTCCTTACCATCTTGTTACAGCTTCTCCTTTGTCTTTGGACATGGGGTATCTATTCTTGGTGGGTTCCTGCATCCTCCTGTAGATGGTTGTTCAACAGCCAGTTGTGATTCTGGTGCTCTTTGCAGGAGGAGATGAGCACATGTCCTTTTGCTCCACCACCTTGAACCAAACTATAGCATCATTTGTTGAATAGACTATTCTTTTCCTATTGAATGTCTTGGCACCCTTGTTGAAAATCAATTGACTGTAAATATATTGGTTTATTTTTGAACTCTCAATTCTATTCCATTGATTTTTATGTCTATCCATCTGCTTGTATCACACTGTCTTAAATACTGTAGGTTTGTGGTAAGTTCTGATATTGGGAAGTGTGAACCCTCCAGTTCTCTTCCTTTTTGAGATTGTATTTGGCCATTTGGGACTATTACATTTCCATGTGAATTTTAAGTTCTGCTTGTTAATTTCTACAAAAAAAGGGAAGCTGTGATTTTGATAGGAGTTGTGCTGATTTTGTAAATATTTTGGGGGAATACTGCTATATTTAACAATAGTAAGGACTTCCCTGGTGGTCCAGTGGTTAAGAATCCACCTGACCACAGGGCAATTAAGCCTGTGCACCACAATTTGAGCGCCCTAGACCCTGTGCTCTGCCACAAGGGAATCCACTGCAATTAGATGCCTGTGCACTGTAACCAGAGAGTAGCCACAGCTAGAGAAAACCTGCAGCAGACATCCAGCCTAGAAAAAACAAACAAACCCAAAATAGTAGGTCTTCCAAATCATGGATACAGGAAGGCTTTCCATTCATTTATGTCTTCTTTAATGTCTTTCAATGATGTTTTATAGTTTTCAGTGTACAAGTCTGAGCATCTTTCTTTTGTCAAATCTATTCCCAGGAATCTTACCCTTTTTGGTGCCATTATAATTGGAATTGTTTTCTTAATTTCATTTTCAGATTGTTCATTGCCACTACAAAGCTGATTTTGTATATTGATCTTTATTCTGAAAAATTTCTGAACTCATTTATCTCTTGATTTTTGGTGGATTCTTTTGGGGTTTCTGTAGCTACAAAATCATATCTACAAATACAGTGTTACTTCTTACCTTTCAATCTGGATGTCTTTTACTACTTTTTCCTGCTCAGCTGCTCTGGCTTGACCACTCCAGTATAATGTTGAATAAAAGCGATTAGAGTAGGCATCCTTGTCTAATTTCCTCTTAGGAGGAAAAGCTTCCAGTCTTTCAATAAGTATGATGTTGAAGTGAAGTGAAGTCGCTCAGTCGTGTCCAACTCTTTGCGACCCCATGGATTGTAGCCTACCAGGCTCCTCTGTCCATGGGATTTTCCAGGCAATAGTCCTGGAGTGGATTGCCATTTCCTTCTCCAGGGGATCTTCCCAACCCAGGGATCAAACCCGGGTCTCCCATATTGTAGACAGACGCTTTACTGTCTGAGCCACCAGGGAAGTCCTATTAATTTCCTCTTAGGAGGAAAAGCTTCCAGTCTTTCAATAAGTATGATGTTAGTTGTGGGTTTTTCATAGAAACCTTGATCAAGTTGCAGAGGCTCCCTTCTGCTCCTAGTTTATTGAGTATTTTTATCATAAAAGAATGTTGAATTTTGTCAAATGCTTTTTCTGCATCTATTCAGGTGGTCATGTGTTCTCCATACCCCTTTATTCTATCAATTGGGTGTATTATATTGACTGATTTTCCTTTGTTGAACCAACTCTGTTCCTGGGACAAATTATAATCCTTTTTATATGCTGCTGATTTTGGTTTGCTAGTGTTTGTTGAATATTTTTACAACTATATTTATAAGTGATACTCATTTGGAGTTTTTTTCTTTTTTATGATATCACTGACTGGTCCTGATATCAAGATGATACTGGCCTTACAGAATGAGACAGGAAATTACTCTTCATTTTTCAAAGTCAAAGAATAGATCCTATCAGCTCTGTCAGAAATTGGGCTAGGACATACGTTTACTGATTGGTCATTGCATAGATACTTGAGTCCATTTGTTTTACATGATAAAAGGCAGAAAGGTCCTTAACACATTACTGACTAGAGATATATTAATTCATCTTTTGTTACCTGAACATTATTGACCAGAGATGTATTAATACATTTTTTGAGAGTGATACAATTAACATTACCATGTGAAGTTGTTAGAGTTTAAAATTGATCAAGGGTTCATTATACAGTTTATGATTGTCATGATCATTCACATTTTGCTCTGTTGGGTTTTTCTTCCAACTTTGTGAATGTTATAAATGCAAGTTTATTACCATAAAATTTTCAAAAATGACACATTGTAAAATTTTGAGTAAATAAGAATTTTCCAGTAAATTTTATGCAGATACTTTCTCTGTTGTCTGTGCAACATATATACTAGTGTATCAGAAGATGATTTTTCAGAATATACTTCTAATTCAGATATGAATATTCAGTTCAGTTCAGTTCAGTCACTCAGTCATGTCCGACTCTTTGTGACCCCATGAATTGCAGCACGCCAGGCCTCCCTGTCCACCACCAACTCTCACAGTTCACTCAAACTCATGTCCATCAAGTTGGTGATGCCATCCAGCCATCTCATCCTCTGTCATCCCCTTCTCCTCCTGCCCCCAATCCCTCCCAGCATCAGAGTCTTTTCCAATGAGTCAACTTTTCGCATGAGGTGGCCAAAGTACTGGAGTTTCAGCTTCAGCATCATTCCTTCCAAAGAACACCCAGGACTGATCTCCTTTAGAATGGACTGGTTGGATCTCCTTGCAGTCCGAGGGACTCTCAAGAGTCTTCTACAACACCACAGTTCAAAAGCATCAATTCTTTGGCGCTCAGCTTTCTTCACAGTCCAACTCTCCCATCCATACATGACCAATGGAAAAACTATAGCTTTGACTAGACGGACCTTTGTTGGAAAAGTAATGTCTCTGCTTTTGAATAGGCTATCTCGGTTGGTCATAACTTTCCTTGCAGGAGAAGTGTCTTTTAATTTCATGGCTGCAGTCACCAACTGCAGTGATTTTGGAGCCTCCCAAAATAAAGTCTGACACTGTTTCCACTGATTCCCCATCTATTTGCCATGAACTTATGGGACCAGATGTCATGATCTTCGTTTTCTGAATGTTGAGCTTTAAACCAAGTTTTTCACTCTCCTTTTTCACTTTCATCAAGAGGCTCTTTAGTTCCTCTTCACTTTCTGCCATAAGGGTGGTGTTATCTGCATATCTGAGGTTATTGATATTTCTCCTGGCAATCTTGATTCCAGCTTGTGCTTCTTCCAGCCCAGTGTTTCTCATGATGTACTCTGCATATAAGTTAAATAAGTAGGGTGACAATATACAGCCTTGATGTATTCCTTTTCCTATTTGGAACCAGTCTGTTGTTCCATGTCCAGTTCTAACTGTTGCTTTCTGACCTGCATATAGGTTTCTCAAGAGACAGGTCAGGTGGTCTGGTATTCCCATCTCTTTCAGAATTTTCCACAGTTTATTGTGATCCACACAGTCAAAGGCTCTGGCATAGTCAATAAAGCAGAAATGGATGTTTTTCTGGAACTCTCTTGCTTTTTCCATGATCCAGCAGATGTTGGCAATTTGATATCTGGTTCCTCTTGCTTTTCTAAAACCAGCTTGAACATCAGGGAGTTCACGGTTCACGTATTGCTGAAGCCTGGCTTGGAGAATTTTGAGCATTACTTTACTAGTGTGTGAGATGAGTGCAATTGTNGTGATCACATCATCATGATTATCTGGGTCATGAAGCTCTTTTTTGTACAGTTCTTCTGTGTATTCTTGCCACCTCTTCTTAATATATTCTGCTTCTGTTAGGTCCAGACCATTTCTGTCCTTTATTGAGCCCATCTTTGCATGAAATGTTCCCTTGGTATCTCTAATTTTCTTGAAGAGATCTCTAGTCTTTCCCATTCTGTTGTTTTCCTCTATTTCTTTGCATTGGTCGCTGAGGAAGGGTTTCTTATCTCTTCTTGCTATTCTTTGGAACTCTGCATTCAGATGCTTATATCTTTCCTTTTCTCCTTTGCTTTTTGCTTCTCTTATTAGGCCAACAAAAATGACAAAAGACCTTAGTGATTGATTGTGATATGGAAAGTGAAAATGAAGCTCGTGGTGCTGAAGACTTTACAGGTGTGTCAGGTGTAACTATTGAATGTAATAACCTGCAAAGTGTTAGTGAGACAACAGAACTGATTTTTGGCCAGCCAAAATAAAAATCACCAGCCACAGGCATTAGTTTTGGCAAAAATCCACTAGTCAATAGCAAGTTAACTGACAGCTCTTCAGAGAATAGAAGGGAGCTGGCATTTCAGAGTAATTTTTGCAGCTTGGGGAACAGCAGAAGCTTCAAGTTTGTGGGTACAACAGGGGGATCATAACGTGACTAAAAAAGATAAAGGGCCACCTTTTTTCCTCCACTCTCAGAAGTTGGAGGATATATACATTCTCCTCAACTTTTTTAAACCTCAACTGCTATAAAAGCAAAACAAGGAATAACACTTACCTTACCTAACCTAATTTTTTTTATAGTGTGAGTTCCCTTGCTCCTGAGATAAATTATATGAAGAAACAGACATCTTGGTAATCTTGCCACCTGGAATACATGGTTCCATTTTTTTTTTTAACATTGACATTATACTCATAAATAAAACAACCTTCAAGGGAAAATAGCTTTTGGGGACCATAGCACACTGGGAAGAAGACTAATTTTCTAGTATTCACAGAGTACATGATCCCTAAAATGCCCAAGAAGTAAGGATTTGACATTTTCCAAGGGGCTGACACAATCTGTAAATTTACCTCAAATGCGAGCTAGGGAATGAAGAGTCACATGGGGAAGACAATGTCATGCAGTGAAAATGACCCACAGCTTGTGGAATTTAGCCAAAATGATTTTGTTTTAAATAGACAATCATTCTTTGATGGTGGTAGTGGACAATAATTATTATACTTGAATAGTTACAAGGATAATCATATATTTGCAAAGGCAGCATTCCCAATTCAGAGGTGTCATTTAATGCTGGAATCTGAAAGCTACGAAAGCAACCTGAACATGGCTGTGCTGCTCAGGAGAGATCTGACTCTCATGTTCCAAACTGAAGTACAACGGGCAGTCCCTTCCACGGCCTTCATGTATTTGTGTGCTCAGCCCACTACTGTCCTAGCCTCACTGGCTTATGGCTTTCTCCCCTGTCGGAACAGTGCTCTTTGAGGGAAGGGAAGGACTATACTCCGCTCACTCAGTCTCTAGGGTCCTGAATATTGTCAGTTCCCTGTACATGCTTTGGGCTTTTTTTTTTTTAAACAATTTTTTACAGTGTAAACTTGGGACAAACCTCAGTTGGGTTCTAAGTATTTATAAATTAAAAATAAATTTCAGTAATGTGACTCATAAAAAGATTGATCAGTAATCTCAGAAAGATGAGTGGGTTTAAAATCTCCTCCCACATAAGAAAGGAATGTGGCAAAACTTGTAGCAGCAGTCACCTCCTCACTGGACCAAAGGGAAAGGAGTGGGCTTGTGGGGAAGTGAGAAGGAAAATATACTCTTTAAAAAAAAAAAAATTTCACTTATTCTTGGCTGTGCTGGATCTTTGTTGCTGCCCAGGGGCTTTCTCTAGTTGCAGTGAGTGGGGGCTACTCTAGCTATGGCGTGCAGACTTCTCACTGCCGTGGCTTCTCTTGTAGAGCACAGGCTCTAGGCGCTCTGGCTTCTGCAGTTGTGGCACTTGGGCTCAGTAGTGGTGCTGCATGGGCTGAGTTGCCCTGTGGCATGTGGGATCTTCTTGGACCAGGGATCAAACTGTGCCCCCTGCATTGACAGCAGATTCTTTTTTTTTTTTCAATTAAAAAATATTTATTTTATTATTTGGCTGCACCACGTCTTAATTGTGACCTGTGGGATCTAGTTCCCTCAAGAGGCACTGAACCCTCTGCTTTGGGAGCATAGAGTCTTAGCTACTGGACCACCATGGAAGTCCCTAAAATTTTTTTTAGTGTTAATTTTTTAAATTGAAATATAGTTGATTTGCAGTGTTTTAGGTATACAGCAAAGTGATTCAGTTTTTTATATATATGTGTATGTATATGTATATAGATATTAAAGGTGGCACTAGTGGTAAAGAACTTGTCTGGCAGGCAGATTCTTAACCACCGGACCATCAGGGAAGTCCGGAAAAGATGTTTTTAACTTCATTTTACACAAGGGGCAATTTCATGGGGTTACCTTCCTAGAGTCTCTTCCTGTGGAAACTAGGGTAGAGCAAGGCCATAGCATGTTTGCTACATGACTCCTCATTCACTCTCTGCCTGACCCAGGAGTTTTCCTGGTCCTTGTGCAGCTAGGATCCTAGCTGCTGAGATGCAGGAAGTAGATTCTCCTTTCCTTTCTGCAATATCACCCTAACAGAAAAGGGAATGGACCCAAACGTGCTCAGATTTGGAAGCTACATGAATATCTGTATCACTGTATTGTAATGTGTAGATACAGGCCTAAGGTTCTGATTGGCACACATGGCCACAGAAGGTGGATGAGGCCTTCTCTGGGAGAGTGGCAGGATAGAAAGAGTACAATATAGAAAAATAAATTTGAAGAAATAATAGCTAAAAAGCTTTGTGAAAGACAACTCTACATATTTATGAAGCTGAGTAAACTCCAAATAGGAAAAATCCAAAGAAATCCATGCTGAGACAAATCATAATCAAAATGCTGAAAACAAAAGGCAAAGAAAAAAAATCTTGAAAGCAGCCTGAGGAAAATGACACATTACTGACAGGAGACCAGTGATTTGAATGACTACGTTTTTCTCATCAGACACCACCGAGGTCAGAAGGAAGAGGCACAACATTTTAAAAGCGCTGAGGGAAAAGAAATGTCAACCTAGGGATAAAGGTGAAATGAAGATATTCTCAGCTGAAAGCAAAGTAATAGAATTCATAGCCAACAGATCTGCTCTAAAAGAACTGCTAAACAAGATTCATCAGATAGAAGGAAAATTACATAAGAAGGAAACTTGGAACAACAAACTATTTTTCCCCTCCAGAATTCTTTAAACTATATCTAATGGTTGAAAGTAAAAAATACAACACTGTCTGATGGGATTTTCAATGTATATAGATGCTATATACTTACTATATATAGGGGTAAAAGTAAAGGTATCTCTATGGTGGGAAGGTTTCTACATTCCAACTGAAGTGCTAAAAAATTGATTCTAGGTATTTATTTTGTAATCCCTAAGCAACTACTACAAAATTATACAAAAAGATAAAATCATAATATGATTTTATGAATGTTTAAATGACCCAAAAGAAGGTAAGAAAGGGAAACAAAGGAATAAAAAAGAGGGGGAAAAGCAGATGATAAAAAAAGAGTTGACCTAGGTCCACACATAGCAATAATTACATTAAACATAAATAGTCTAAGCACATCAGTTAAAAGATAGATTGGCAGGGTGGATTAAAAAACATAACTATATGCTATTTATACAAACACTACTTCTAATATAAATAGACATAATGTATTTACAGAGTAGATGACTCAACATGGTAAAGATGCCAATTTCCCCCTAACTGATTTACATATTTAATGCAAATAATAAAAAACCAAGATGTTTGTGTCTCTGTGTGTGTGTAGTTATAGACAAGTTGCTACTACAATTTACAGGAAAGAGCAAAGGAACTAGACCAGCAAAAACAGTTTTGGAAAAAAAAATAAAGTTGGAGGAATCATACACCTGATTTTAAGACTTGCTATAAAGGTACAATAATCAAAACTGAGGTACTGGTGAAGGGAAACAGGCACAAAAATCAACAGAACAGAATCCAGAATCCAGAAATAGACTCATAAAAATATGGCCCTTTGATTTTTGATAAAGGTAAAAAAAGATTTAATAGAAAGCAACCACTCACCATAACCAGAGCTGGGGATACTGTGGTGAACAAATCAAAGACTAAATGGAAATGACAAGGCTCTCGGGCTTTTCTTAAAACTCAGATCTGGCGAAAGCTGGCCTGTATTTCCCTGGAGCTGAGTGCTGACAATTTCTTTAACACAAGACCTTGCATGCCCCAGTATGTCACAGCTTCCAGGGCACCTTTCTGTTTCTCTTGATACCAAGATTCCATTAGATGCAATTTACATGACTGTCCTACTGTTTTCTTTCAGAAATCTGTTTCTCTGGATGTGTGTCTCTATTAAAAGATGGAGGAAGAAAAGATAAACAAGGAAAACTATGGGTTTTAAAAGAAGGTATTTTTTCTTTTCAGAAGGGCAATATATTCTCATAATTTTAATATGTACACATCATCTCCTTAGTTTCACATGTTGAGTGTTGCTCGACTCCTAGACTGGTAGAATAATGTAAACAAAAAGTGATATAAATAATTGTAGCTGTAGAGTGGTCTAAGAAGTTGGAGGAGTGGGTGGTGTTTGGGCAGCTGAGTCTGCAGGTCCCAGGAAGGTTCCATTCGAGGAGCAAAAGCCAAGAAGAAGCAATTATGCAATAGTGGACCCCTCAAGAGCTTCTCACTGTTACTTAAAATAACACAAGGCACCCTTCTGTACACTCTTGTGTGACTCTCATTTATAGTCTTCTGTAATAGATGGGTAATGTCTTAAAAGCAGAGATTAGTTATGTTTCCTTGTGTCTCCATGGTTTATTACAATGTCTGATATGTTTTATGTATTCAGTAACTTTTAAAATTACAGTTGACCCTGGAACATAACGCAGAGGGCTATGGGTGCTGACCCTCCATGCAGTTGAAAAATCCACGTATAATTTCTAGTCAGCCCTCTGTATCCATGGTTCCTTTGTATCTTTAGTTCCTCTGTATCCACAGATTCAAACAACACAAAGAAGTCTGACAAAAAATAGTTTCAACATAAAGAAATGCATCCAAAGAGAACCAAATGAATTGTGAAAAACATATAATCGGCCTCTGAAAACAGCTGTACAGCCAGGTTGGGTTTTCTTAGTTACAGTGAAACTGGAATTGATAGGTGCAGCTGGGATAACAATTCTGATACAAAATGATACACCACAATGTACTTATTCAGGATAAAGATTCTAAACTAATGGGTCAAACCAATAAGGAAGACTTCTATTCCTGACAAACATGGTTATTCAATATTGTTAATGTGTGTTAGAATTTGATCTTTTCAATTATGGTCATCAAAATGACCCCAAACAGAAGAGGATCACTTTCTATTACTGTTTTGGGAAAATTTTTAAAGTCAAATAGTAACTGATGCTTGAGTTTAATCCATGATTAGGTCTGAAATGCTATACAGATTCTGTACCAGCTGAGCTACCAGAGAAGCCCACAGGGTGTGTTGCCTCCTGGATGGGGAACCCTGGTCCCCCGCATGACAGGCGGGGATACTCACCACTATGCAATGAGGATGGTGTACCATATCAACTCTTTGATAAAATATATGCAGAAAGAGCAAAGAAGCAGTGTGTGTGTGAGTTGCTCAGTTGTGTCCAACTCTTTGCGACTCCAGGGACTGTAGCCTGCCAGGCTCCTCTGTCCATGGAATTCTCCAGGCAAGAACACTGGAATGGGATGCCATTCCCTTCTCCAGGGGATCTGCCTGATCCAGGAAATGAACCCAGGTCTCTTGCATTGCAGGCAGATTCCTTTTTAACGTCTGAGCCACCAGGGAAGCCCAAAAAAGCAGCAAATGACTTCAAAGTGTTCAACAATAACATAAATCATTATTTTTATCACTATTCAAATACTTTTACAAATTAACTCTCTTTGAAGAGATTGGCAATGTAGCTTCACCACAGTTAGGTTATATAAAACATAAGTATTATAATGTGAAGCTTTTCAAAACTCAGTAAGGGTGGAAGAGATAGGGCTCTAAAAATAAAAATTCTGAACATTTATAATCAAAAGCAACACAGGAATAAAATAAACAAGAATTATTATAGATTATTTGTCTTAAGGTGTACAGCAGGACACACACACACTTTTGCATTTAATTTAGAGGGCATAACAACATAGTGAATATCCCAACCCTACAACCTCATCACTAGGTAACTGCAAGAGTTCTTCTCTCTCCCTGTATCTTCTTCCCCATTCCATCTTTCCGTCTCACTTCCCCAAATCCCCACTGTCATGAAGCAATCACTGCCTTTTTTGTGGCATTGGTAAGAAAAAACTTCTGGGAACATCTTTAAGAGTGAAATTAATGCAAACTCATCTTGAGTAGAAAAATTTATTTAGATCTGTCTCCTCCTCACAGAGTATGGACAGAAAGCAGCATCTATGCTGCTATGAAATCTTATGTTGGCAACAACCCCATTAAAAATGAGTTATTTTACTCTCTTGAAAGTCTTTACAAAATGGATTTTAATGTGACCTCATCCTGAAATATTATATTAAGCTGATCAAAATAAGCCTATTTTTTTTCCAGCTTCTGAAAATGAAGACATTTAAGCATACCACAGCATACCATTTCTATTAGAATACACTCAGTGGTGGTGTGTGTGCTCAGCTGTGTCTGACTCTTTGCAACCCCAGGGACTGTAGCCCACCAGGAATTTTCCAGGTAAGAATACTGGGGTGGGTTGCTATTTCCTGCTCCAGGTGATCTTCTGACCTAGGGATCAAACATGAATCTTCCATGTCTCCTGTATTAGCAGGCGGATTCTTTACCACTGAGTCACCTGGGAAGCCCCCAAATATACTCAAAAACAGATTAAAATACTTATAGGCAACTTACCTCATGCAAATTCAGTTCTTTTACTTTTTCTTTTAATATAACCTGTAAGACAAAAATGTATGCTTTTATGCCTGTTTATATCTGTAATTTAAAATATGTCTCGTTTTACTCACAAATATTTTTCTTTTATATTCTTGTGTATATAGCTCATATCACCTCATATTCAGTATTGGGGAGAATCTCTTTTACAGTTTGAGACAGAACATTTCAGCAATATTCTTTTAACTTGAGCAATGGTGAAATATTCTTAAAAGCAATTTTTAAATCTCTTTGAGAACAATTAAATTCTGGGAGACAACATTAATACACGCCAATCTGGAGTAATTGCTAATATGCGGGGAAAGTAAATGAGATTGCTTGCCTCATGATTTGGTAAAACACAGTTTTGACTCATGGGACTAACTGGTAATTTGTAAAAGAATGAAGGGTAAGGTCAACCTTAATTTTTGAAGCTTTGCTTATTGTTACACTTCACTATCCTCATGGCTCAGACCGTAAAGCGTCTGTCTACAATGTGGGAGACCCAGGTTCGATCCCTGGGTTGGGAAGATCCGCTGGAGAAGGAAATGGCAATCCACTCCAGTACTATTGCCTGGAAAATCCCATGGACAGAGGAGCCTAGTAGGCTACAGTCCATGGGGTCGCAAAGACTCGGACACAACTGAGCGACTTCACTTACTTACTATCCTCAGAAAACTTTAGCTCTATCTAGAGTTATATAAATGGGCTTGAAATTCATCCAGGTGTTGTCCCTAACATAACTTTATGGAGACTGCATGCATGCATGCTCACTTGTGTCCAACTCTTTGCCACCCCATGGACAGCAGCCCAACAGGTTCCTCTGTCCATGGGATTCTACCCTAAGAATATTGGAGTGAGTTGCCATTTCCTCCTCCAGGGCATCTTCCCAACAACCCAGGGATCAAATCCATGTCTCCTTCGTCTCCTGCATTGGTCGGTAGATTCTTTACCACTGAGTCACCTGGGAAGCCCAAAGTGAAAAGTGAAGTCACTCAGTCGTGTCAATGACAAAAATAATTTCAAAAGAAAATTAAGAACAGATTGCCAGTCCAGGTTCGACGCCTGAGACAGGGCGCTCAGGGCCAGTGCACTGGGATGACCCTGAGGGGTGGGATGGGGAGGGAGGTGGAAGGGGGGTAAATGTTGGGGAACACATGTACACCTATGGCTGATTCATGTCAATGTATGGCAAAAGCCACTACAATGTTGTAAAGTAATTAGCTACCAATTAAAATAAATAATTTTTTTATTTTATTTTTTTTTAAATTTTTTTAAATTTTTATTTTAACTTTAGTTTACTTAACATTACTGTATTGCTTTTGCCAAACATTAACATGCATTCACCACGAGTGTACAAGCGTTCCCAAACATGAATCCCTTCCCACCTCCCACCCCATACCATCTCTTTGGGTACTAAGGGCAAGGAATTAACAACAATGACAGAAGTATCTGGACTTCTCAGTGGTATGATGTGAATTAATATTTAAAGTAAAAGGGGAGGAGATGAGATCAGTATAATACAACTGGTTACCTCCAAGGAACTAGTATGTCTTTTAACAAGGAGGAAGGTAAAAAATTCATTTACTGGACCTCTGAACTCCATTAGAATAATAGTAATTTTAGGATTTTAAGCTACAGTATTTCCCTTTAGCAAAATTTTCGCCAGAGTTCCCTGTTAAATTATATTATTTTATCATTTGAACTACCTATAACTTCAAGTAATACTTAAGAATACTTAAAGTGAAGTGTATTGTACTGCAAACTGACAAGCAAAATGCTAAAATGAACACAAGCAAATCCAGTCTCAGTTCAAAATATGCGTGGAAATCCGAGCCCTCATTATTTGGTGAAAAACAAGATCAAAGCCAGTCTTAAGTAAATCTCTCTCACCTGTTTGTAGGCATAAAATTCTTTGTGTGCTTGATGTCTTAGCCTAAAAGACAGAAATGAGCAATGCAATATTGAGATTTCCATATAAGACTTTGAAAAAAATTTTAAACTTCCTATTTTTGGTATTAATTTGTATCATTTATGGTTTAAAATCTAGAATCTTTATTCTAGAATACACTCAAATGACATACCCACTACTGTGTTATGAGAAAGTGACCAGTGAACCATAGAACATTATCCAAACATATAAGATCAAGTACAATCTCATTAAAACAAAATCTAAAATATTTTAATGAAGCCTCAATTCTTTAATTATAATATTTATCACATTTTTCTTAATTAAAATTTGAAGTATAATATACATCTAACAATGAACAAAAGACTCAAGAATACACATATTAAAAAAAATAATTATACACACTAGTTTATCACCCAGATCAGTACATAGAACTTTCCAGCATCCCTGAAATGACTCTTCCCAATCAACATTCACCCCTAAAGCTCCTAATTTTTATCACTGTAGATTAACTATGATTGTTTTTGACCTTCACATAAATGGATCATTGGTGTATACCCTTCTGTGCTGACTTCTGTCAGTCAACAATTACTTGAGAAATGCATCCATGTTGCTACAGTAATTGTTATTTTTGACTGACACAGTGTTCCATTTTATGAATAAATATGAAACTATCCATTTCACTGTTGACAAATATTTAGGTTACTTCCAGTTTGGGGCTATTACAAATAAAGCTGCTATACAAATTCTTCTGCATGTCTTTTAGTGGACACATAGATTCATTTCTGTTGAGGGTATACCTAGGAGTAGAACTGCTGCTCCAAAGTGCTTGTACAAATTTTACTCCTATGGGTAGGTAGTATACATGAAAGTTCTAGTTGTTCCACATCTTTGTCACAGCTTGGTAAGGTCAGTTTAAAACTTTTTGGCCAATCTGGTGAGTGTTTGGTGGTATCTCATTTTGGTTTTTTCTTTTGTTTGATGTGGACTTTTTAATATATATATATATATAAATTTTTATTATTATTATCATTATTATTTTGGCCATGTGGCATGTGAGATCTTAGTTCCCTGACCAGGGATTGAACCAGCATTCCCCTGCAGTGGAAGCGGGGAGTCTTAACCACTGGACTGCCAGGAAAGTCCCTGATGTGGACTTTTTAAAAAAAGTCTTAATTGAATTTGTTAGAATACTGCTTCTGTTTTATGTTTTGGTTTTTTGGCTACAAGGCATGTGGGATCTTAGCTCCCTGACCAGGGACTGAACTCACATCCCCTACATTAGAAGGTGAAGTCCTAACCACTGGCCTGCCAGAGAAGTACCCTCTCATTTTGGTTTTAATTTTGCATTTCCCAAATGATGTTTAGGACCCTTTCATATGCCTGTTGCCTAATTGGATACTTCTTTTTGCAGCAGGGCAGTGAAGCAGAAAAGGATAGGTTTATTGTTTTGTCGGGCAAAGGGAGACAGGACAGGTTTCTGCCTTGAAAAACTATGTGTGTCAACCCCAGAGAACTTGATGAGGGTTTTAATAAGGGCTCAAAGGTGGTATCTAACAAGATTAGAGTGTAAGCAGGGCTTGCACTTCTGTAATTTCAATAATCCTGCAATGCAGGAGACCTGGGTTTGATTCCTGGGTCGGGAAGATCTGCTGAAGGGATAGGCTACTCACTCTAGTATTCTTGGGCTTTCCTGGTGGCTCAGCTGGTAAAGAATCCACCTGCAACGTGGGAGACCTGGGTTCTATCCCTGGGTTGGGAAGATCCCCTGGAGAAGGGAACGGCTACCCACTCCAGTATTCTGGTCTGGAGAATTCCATGACAATATAGTCCATGGGGTCGAAGAGTCAGACATGAGAGACTTTCACTTAATCTCATCTCAGGTGACGGGTCTCCTAATGCTGATGGGCTTCTCTGGTCCCTTTAATCTTGCCTCACTGGTTTCTCAGCTGCTGCTCCTCCTTTGATTAGCATCTGTTTTAATCCACCCTTTGGAACTCAGGGAAGGTCATGGGAGACTGAAGTCTTGCCTACAAGAAATGGGAGGCAGGGAGGGGACATATGTATACCTATGGCTGATTCATGTTGATGTTTGACAGACAACAAAATTCTGTAAAGCAGTTATCCTTCAACCAAAAAACAAATTAAAAAAAAAAAAAAAAAAGAAATGGAGACAGAAAGGCCTCCATCCTTGGGAGCCCCATAGGGCCCTGCCTGGTTTCAAGATCACACTTGCTCTCTGGATGTAATGAAGCTCTGCTTCATTATAATGAGACTTTAAAGTTTCATTGCAGAAAGACTTTAGTGAGAAAAGAAGTGGGTTATTTAGAGAGAAACACACTCCACAGACAGAGTATGGGGCAACTCAGAAGGTGAGAGCTGCCTAGATATATTCTTTTATGAAATGCCTATTCAAGTATTTTGTCCATTTAAGGAAATGAGTTGACTGTCTTTTCTTTATTGATTTGTAGAAGTTCTTTAAATATTTTAGATGCAAGTCCTTTGTTGGGTACTGCAATTATTTTCTCCTACTCTATGGCTTTTTTAATTCTCTTAATGTTATCTTTTGATGAACAACAGCTTTTAATTTAATAAGCCCAGTTGGGTTTCCCAGGTGGCTCAGTGATAAAAAATCTGCCTGCTGATGGAGGAGACTCAGGTTCGATTCCTGAGTCAGGAAGATTCCCTGGAGGAGGAAATAGCAACCCACTCCAGTATTATTGCCTGGATAATTCTGTGGACAGAGCAGCCTGGCGGGCTACAGTCCATGGGGTCACACAGAGTAGGACTAAGACTGAGCACACATGCACCAGTTCATCAACTCTTCCCTGTTTATGAACTCTTTGCAATGACCTCAGTTCTTTTTGCGTGCAGTTAAGGAAATCTTTGTCAACCTCCAGATCATGAAGATAATCTCGTGTGTGTACTGTGAAAATAATTTATTTTACCTATCACATTTAGGTTTATGATCCATCTGAAATTTATATGTATGACATGAGGTAGAGGTCAAGATTCTTTTTACCCACATGTAGATTTTCACTTGACTCATTTATTGAAAAGATCCTTCCCCACTGTGTTGCCATGATATATCTGCTGTTTAAATCAGACCAGTATGTGGTTCTGTTTCTAGAGTTTCTGTTCTGTCCCATTGGTTTATTTGTCAATTCTTGTGTACTAGATTGAACAGAGCCACCTCAAAATTAATATAAAACTGCTACCTCAGAATGTAACCTTAACTG
Organism: Redunca redunca; assembly: GCA_006410935.1. Taxonomy (NCBI): domain Eukaryota; kingdom Metazoa; phylum Chordata; class Mammalia; order Artiodactyla; family Bovidae; genus Redunca; species Redunca redunca. The sequence continues at coordinate 1,812,508 of SJYQ01000113.1, read as the reverse complement.
GAAATATAATTTTTGCAGACTATATTAGTTAAAATGAGGTCATATTATGATGAAGGTGGACCATAAATCCAATATGACTGTTGTTCTTAGAGGAAGATGAGAGGATGTACAGAGGCACAGGGAAGAAGGCCAGGTGAAGACAAAGGCAGAAACAGAAGTGATGCACCTACCAGTCAAAAAACATCAAGGATTGCTGATAACCACTAGGAACCAGGAAGAGGCAAGGAAAGATCCTCCCTAGATAGCCTTCAGAGGCAGCATGGCCCTGCCAACACCTTAATTTTGAACTCCTAGCCTTTAGAACTGTAAGAGACTAATACATTTCTATTGTTTTAAGCCATCTAGCTTGTGGTTCTTTGTTACAGAAACCCTGGGAAACTAATGCACCTTGTGTCAACACCATGCCAGTTTTTTTTTTTTTTTTAAATAATTTTGGACTTACAAGAAAACTGCAAAAAATATCAGAGTTCACATATACTTTTCTCCCTAGTTTTCCAATATTCACATCTTATACAACCACAGTACAATGATCAAAAGCAGGAAATTAACACTGATATTTTGATATTAATACTCATACAGTATTAACTAAAGAGAAGGCAATGGCACCCCACTCCAGTACTCTTGCCTGGAAAATTCCATGGGCAGAGGAGCCTGGTAGGCTGCAGTCCATGGGGTCACTAAGAATCAGACACGACTGAGTGACTTCACCTTCACTTTTCACTTTCATGCATTGGAGAAGGAAATGGCAACCCACTCCAGTCTTGCCTGGAGAATCCCAGGGATGGGGGAGCCTGGTGGGCTGCCATCTGAAGTGACTTAGTAGTAGCAGTATTAACCAAACAGATTTTATTTGAATTTCATCAGTTTTTTCACTAATATTTTTTTCCTATCTTGTGATCCAATTCAGGATCCCAGCTTGCTTCTAGTTACATCTCTTTAGCTTTTACTAATCTGTGACAGTTCCTTAGTTTTTCCTTGTTTTTCAGGATTCTGATGTATCAAACATGATCACTTGGTTATGGCAGTGTCTACTGGGTCTCCCCATTGTAAAGTTACTATTTTCCCCTTTGCAACTGATCGATACCAGTTGCAAATATCAATATCAGTTGGGGGAGAGATGTTGAAATTATGAAAATTTATTTTTTCTCAAGCTTTTGCCCACTGATTTTAGCATCAAGATATCCTACTTGTAACAATTCTGTATTGTTTGCCTAGTGGTGGTTTCATGGTTTCCTAATTCCTTGTACATTACCTGGGATTATTCTGTAAGGAAAAGATGCCCTTTCTCCCTCATTTGTTTATATCAGCATGGACTCATGGATATTAGTGTTAATCTACAGGTTATAATTTAATATGATCATTATTTTGTTGCTCAGATTTAGGCTTTTAGGCCCTCCTTCAGATTGACTCTTATGGCCTTTCAACATGCCCTCATCCTTTTCCATGCATTTTCTAGCTCACTGGCACCAAAACATGTTACAAGCTCATCTTTTACTTTCCATGCTCAGTTGTGGAGTTAATGACTTCTTTCAAAGAGCTTTGATTCCTTTGACTACAGAATATCTGGGTGCTGGGTGAATAGCACTCTGTTTTCAGTACTGGACCTTTGTAACAAATTTTGGAGTCTGGTAGTGTAAGTCCTCAAGCTTTGTTCTTCTTAACTATTTTGGTTATTTTGGGGCCTTTGCATTTTCATATAAATTTCATGAGCTCATCAATTTCTACAAAAAACCTGTTGGGATTTTGACTGAGATTGTGTTTAATTTTTAGATTAACTGGGGAGAAGAACTGACATCTTTGTAAGATTGAATTTCCA
>SJYQ01000113.1:1754444-1810538 GCA_006410935.1 Redunca redunca | reverse complement strand
ATTCTAATTCTTTGTTGCTACTACATAGAAAAAAATTCAATTTTTGTACATTGATCATGTATCTAGTGACTTGCAAAGTTCACTTATTAATTCTAAACAGCTTATCTGCAGAACTTTTTGGATTTTAAAATATACAATTATTTTGTCTGCAAATAGTAACAGTTTAACCTTCACAGATTTTGTTCTTTATTCTTTATTTTACTTTTTTCCCCCTGCACTGACTAGGACCTTGAATATAATATTAAATAAAAGTGGTGACAGTGAATATCCTTATCAATAGTTAACTATTAATACAATGTTCTCTCTAAATTTTTTGTAGATATCTTTATTCAAATAAAGTTCCCCGTATCCTATTTTTAGATTAAAAAAAATCATGAATAGGTATTAATTTTTGTCAAGTGTTTTTCCATCATACTTTTTCTTTTTACTGTTAATGTGGTACACTGTATTGATTGATTTTCAGATGTTAAAACAACTTCATTCCTGGAATAAAACTCCATTTGGTTGTGATGTACCACCAGTTTGCACACCCTTGAATTTGATTTACTAATATTTTGTTCATGAGAGAGATTAGTTTATAATTTTCATTCTTATAATGTCCTTGTCAGGCTTTGAAATCAAAATTATCTGGCCTCATTATTTGAGTTAAGAAATATTTCTTCCACTTCTGTTCTCTAGAAAATCATGTAAGAGCAGTATTTTTTCCTTAAATGGAGAAATTCACTGGTGAAGCTACCTGGCTTGCGGTTTCTTTGTGGGAATGCTTTTCTTATTAGATATATAGTTATTAATACTTTCTATTTCTTCTTGACTCAGTTAAAAATACTATCATTCTTTTACTTGTATTCATATAACACACAATTAACCATCCTAAAGTATATAATCCAGTAGTACTTAGTATAGTCACAACATTGTAAAACCACTCAGTTCAGTGCAGTTCAGTCGCTCAGTTGTGTCCGACTCTTTGCGACCCCATGAATCGCAGCACGCCAGGCCTCTCTGTCCATCACCAACTCCCGGAGTTCACTCAGACTCACGTCCATCGAGTCAGTGATGCCATCCAGCCATCTTATCCTCTGTCATCCCCTTCTCCTGCCCCCAATCCCTCCCAGCATCAGAGTCTTTTCCAATGAGTCAGCTCTTTGCATGAGGTGGCCAAAGTACTGGAGTTTCAGCTTTAGCATCATTCCTTCCAAAGAAATCCCAGGGATGATCTCCTTCAGAATGGACTGGTTGGATCTCCTTGCAGTCCAAGGGACTCTCAAGAGTCTTCTCCACCACCACAGTTCAAAAGCATCAATTCTTTGGCGCTCAGCTTTCTTCACAGTCCAACTCTCACATCCATACATGACCACTGGAAAAACCATAGCCTTGACTAGATGGACCTTTGTTGGAAAAGTAATGTCTCTGCTTTTGAATATGCTATCTAGGTTGGTCATAACTTTTCTTCCAAGGAGTAAGCATCTTTTAACTAGTTCACTTTAATTTCAAAACTTTTTCGGGCTTCCCTGGTGATCCAGTAGTTAAGAATGTGCTTTGCAATGCAAGGGACACCAGTTCAATCCCTGGTTCAGGAAGAGTCAGGCTGTGGAGGAACTAAGCCAGAAAGCTGCAACTACTGAGCTCACACACTGCAACCACTGAAGCTTGTGTGTCTAAAGCCCATGCTCCACAACAGGAAAAGCCACTGTAATGAGAGGCACACTGCAATGAAGAGCAGCCCCGACTTGCCACAACTAGAGAAAGCCTGAGTGCAGCAACAAAGACCCATCACAGCCAAAAAATAAAATAAATAAATAAATCTTAAAAAAACCCCATATTTATTCATCAAAAATATCTGGTACTCATTAAGTAGTTGGTCCCCATCCCACCTTCCCTTCTTTCTGTCTCTATGGATTTGTCTATTATAGATACATTACATAAAATAAATCATACAACATATGACCTTTCTGTATCTGGCTTTTCATTTAGTATAATGTTTTCAAGCCTCTTTCTAGTTGTAGCAAGTATCAGTACACCGCTACTTTCTTATGGCTGAATAATATTTCACTGTATGTATATGCCACAATTTGATTACCCATTTATCTGCTGATGAGCATTTGGGTTGTTTACACCTTTTGGCTCTCATGAATAATGCTATAAACATAGTATACAAACTTCCTTGTGGACATACTTCTTCATTTGTCTTGGGTATATACCTAGGAGTGAAATTTCTGGGTCTTATGGTAATTCTATGTTTAACTTTCAAAGAGCCGATGAACTCTTTTTCATAGTGACCATACCATTTTACATTCCCACCAGCAATGTATGAGTGTTCCTATTTCTCCATATCCTTATTAACACTTATCATATTCCATATTTTTGACTATAGCATCTACCTGTTGTGAATTTTGTTGTGGTTTTAATTTACATTTCCTTAATGACTAATGCTGTTGAACATCTTTTCATGTGCTTGTTGACTGTCTATATATCTTCTTTAGAGAAATGGCTATGTAAGCCCTTCACCTTTTTTTTAATATTCATTTATTTAGGCTGAGAAGCTGTGGTGGCTTCTCTTGTTGGGGAGCACGGGCTCTCAGCCACACAGGTTTAAGTAGTTGTGGTGTTTGGGCTCAGTATTTGTGGTACATGGGCTTTAGTTGCCCTGCAGCATGTGGGATCTTCTTGGACCAGGGGTTGAACTGGTGTCCCTTGCATTGCAAGGTGGATTCTTAACCACTGGATCATCAGGGCAATCCCTTTTACTCATTTTTAAATTCAGCTGTCTTCTTGCTGTTGAGTTAAGAAAAATCTTATTTTTCCTTATTTTCTAAAGTTAAGGAGAATATAATATATTAAAAAAATTTTTTTTATAATGCATTTTGAAAGCCTAAATAGGTAACATTCTTCCTTAGTTTAAAATGTTTTACAAAAATTAAGGTTAGACATAAGAATAAGTCTTCCTCATGTCTGACACCACAGTAGATTTTTAATAGAACAATCACCATTAAATATGCATAATAATAGTGCTATGCTACACTAAATGTAAAATAACACCAGTAATACAGTCATTACCCCTGGGAACCTCAATCAAAAGGAGTCACTAAATTTCAGTTCAGTTGCTCAGTCGTGTCCGACTCTGCGACCCCATGGACTGCAGCACACTGGGCTTCCCTGTCCATCACCAACTCCTGGAGCTACTCAAACTCATGTCCATCAAGTCGGTGATGCCATCCAACCATCTCATCCTCTGTCATCCCTTTCTCCTCCTGCCTTCAATCCTTCCCAGTATCAGGGTCTTTTCAAATGAGTCAGTTCTTCCCATCAGGTGGCCAAATATTGGAGTTTCAGCTTCAGCACGAGTCCTTCCAATGAATATTCAGGACTGATTTCCTTTAGGATGGACTGGTTGGATCTCCTTGCAGTCCAAGGGACTCTCAAGAGTCTTCTCCAACACCACAGTTCAAAAGCATTAATTCTTCAGCACTCAGCCTTCTTTCTAGTACAACTCTCACATCCATACATGACTTCTGGAAAAACCATAGCTTTGACTATATGGACCTTTGTTGGCAAAGTAATGTCTCTGCTTTTGAATATGCTATCTAGGTTTGCCAGAGTTTTCCTTCCAAGGAACAAATGTCTTTTAATTTCATAACTGCAGGCACCATCTGCAATGATTTTGGAGCCCGAGAAAATAAAGTCTGTCACTGTTTCCATTGTTTCTCCATCTATTTGCCATGAAGTGATGGGATTGGATGCCATGATCTTTGTTTTTTGAATGTTGAGTTTTAAGCCAGCCTTTTTACTCTTCTCTTTCACCTTCACCAAGAGGCTCTTTAGTTCCTCTTCATCTTTTGCTATAAGGGTGGTATCATCTGCATATCTGAGGTTATTGATATTTCTTCTAGCAATCTTGATTCCAGCATGTGCTTCATCCAGCCCAGCATTTTGCATGATGTACTCTGCATATAAGTTAAAATTAAATAAGCGTGGTGACAATATACAGCTATGATGTATTCTTTTCCCAATTTTGAACCAGTCCGTTGTTCCATGTCTGGTTCTAACTGTTGCTTCTTGATCTGCATACAGGTTTCTCAGCAGGCAGGTAAGGTGGTCTGGTATTTGTTCACAGTAAAATTTCCTAAGGCCCCCTTAACTTCACACTCCAGTATGTCTGGCTCTAGGTGAGTGATCACATGATTGTGGTTATCCGGGTCATTAAGACCTCCGAGGATCAGTTTTTCCATTTCGGTATCAAAGGTTATTAGAATTTTGAGTCTTTGCACTGAATCTGTTGATTGCTTTGAGGAATACTGCCATATTAATAATATTAAGTCTTCCAGTTCCTGAAATCTTTCCATTAATTTAGGTTTTCTTTATTTCTGCAATATTTTATAGTTCTCAGTGTATAAGTCTTTCACCTCCTTGGTTAAACTTATTCCTAGGATTTTAATTCTTTTGGATGCTACTATAAATGTTTCATCTATTTCCTTTTCAGATTGTCCCTTGCTGGTGAACAGAAATATAACTGATTTTTTTGGTGTTACTTCTATATTCTCAAAGTTTGCTTGTCTGTTACTCCTAGATGTTTTTTGTGTGTGTACATATTCTCTGGGATTGTCTATATATGGAATCAGGTCATCTTCAAAATGAGATAGTTTCACTTCTTTCTTTCCAATTGAATGCCCTCTATTTCTTTGTCTTGCCTAAATCTTCTGGCTAGAACTTCTAGTACAATGTTGAATGGTAATGGTGAAAGTGAGCCTCTTTTTTTTTTTTTTTAAATGAATATCGATGCTTTTATTTTTTTTCCCCACTGTTTCTGTTGAGAAATCAGATCCTTAAAAAAAAAAAAAAAAACCAACAACAACACAATGACAGGTATTTACCACTATGCTGTGCTTAGTCACTCAGTTGTGTCTGACTGCAACCCCATGGACTATAGCCTGCCAGGCTCATCTGTCCATGGGGATTCCCCAGGCAAGAATACTGGAGTGGGTTGCCATGCCCTCCTCCAGGGGATCTTCCCAACCCACAGATTGAATCCAGGTCTCTGGCACTGCAGGCAGATTCTTTACCATCTAAGCCCCCAGGGAAACTCAATGGAGTGAACTAGACATCCATGCATGAGATGGAAGAAAAAGAAGGAATGCTACTGAGAAACTGTGATAACTACTTCACCAAACAGTTATTCAGCAAAGTCTGAGATGCTTCCCAAATGAGAATTACTCAGTTAACAATGACTCAATTTATCAAGGAACAGGGTATGATCACTACTACAAATCTATTAAGATCCAATCTTGTTAGTTTTAAGCTAAACATAACATTTGCCTGATTGCAAATACAAACCCCAAAGCACTATCAGTCCTCCATCGTACTCTTGGTGTGCTCAGTTGTGTGCAACTCTGATCCCATGGACTGTAGCCCACCAGGCTCCTCTGTCTGTGGAATTTTCCAGACAAGAATACTGGAGTGGGGTGCTATTTACTACTTTAATCATACTCTTATTATGATGGAAATAATCAGAATAAGCCGAATAAGAAAAAAGAAAAAGAGAGAGAGAGAGAGAAAGCTGATTTACTCTGTCACAGAAAAACAAAATAACCAAAGTCATAGCAATTACATGCATACATATATACGTATAACAATCACTGTGCTGTACACCTGAAACTAACATGACACTGTTAACCAACTATATCCAATATAAATTTATAAAATTTTAATAAATAAATAAAACATACATGCTTTTACTGGATATGCTAGAAATACTCCTTATGGATAACAGAATGAAGATGTCCTAAGGGACTTTCCTGTGGTCCAGTGGTTAAGACTCTGTGCTTCTAATGCAAGGGGCTCAGGTTCAATCCCTGGTAGGGGAACTAAGATCTCACATACCACGTGGCATGGTCAAAAATAGATAAATAAATGAAGATGTCCTAGACCATACAAATGAAATCCACCATTATAGTAACATATAAAATAGTTGTACTGACCTATACATTCTTGTGCTCCACCTGTTCATCCCTCCCTCTCCCCTAGCTCCTGGCATCAAGTGATCTTTTTACTGTCTCCATAGTTTTACCTTTTTCAGGATGTCATAGAGTTAGAATCATATAGTATGTAGCATTTTCAAATTAGCTTCTTTCACTTAGAAATATGCATTTAAGATCCCTCTATGTCTTTTCAATGCTAGATATAACTCATTTATTTTCAGAGCTGAATAACATTCTATTATCTAGATCACAATTCATTCATTCAATGAAAAATATCTTCGTTGCTTCTAAGTTTTGGTAATTATGGGTACAGCTTCTTTCTACAAACATCAGTGTGTTGGTTTTTGTGAGGATGTAAGTTTTCAAATATTTTAGATATGCCATGTAGCAAAATTGTCTTTTTACAGAAATTCATTTCTATCTCTTTGTGTATATGCATGCATGCATGCATATGTGTAATATTTGCTCTTAGTCATGGATTGTCAATCATTTTACAAGAAAACACTCCCTGCCAAAAGCCCATTTTTCTGTGGTTATTATTATTGTTATTATTAGTTATTGTTGTTATTATTTTTAAATTTTATTTATTTATTTTTGGCTGTGCTGGGTTTTTGTTGTTGCGCGGGCTTTTCTCTAGTTGTGAGCAGGGGCTACTCTCAAATTGCAGTGTGTGGGCTTCTCACTGCAGTGGCTTCTGTTGTTGTGGAGCATGGGCTCTAGAGTGTGCAGGCTTCAGCAGTTGCAGTTCCCAGGCTCTAGAGCACAGGCTCAACAGCTGTGGCTCATGGGCTTAGTTGCTCCATGGTATGTGGGATCTTCTTGGACAAGGCTGGATTATATATCACTGGGCCACCAGGGAAGCCTTAACTAATATTTTAGATTGCACTATTTTATCTTGCATTTGCTATGGCAGATGCATTTAACAGAAATATCTTTTTGCTATTCTTCCAGGAAACATTCTAGTAATAATAAATTGTGACTTATTTAGCCATTCCCTTCTCTAGGGGATCTTCCCGACTCAGGGATCAAACCTGGGTCTTCTGCACTGCAGGCAGATTCTTTACCATCTGAGCCACCAGGGAAGCTCGAAAGGAGGTAAGAATGGGGAATATTTTGTTTTTCTTAAGTACTGGGTTGGCCAAAAAATTCGTTTGTTTTTTTCTGTAGCAACTTATGGGCAAACCTGAATGAACTTTTTGGCCAACCTAACAGCTTGCCATCTGTTACTAAAAGAAAAGTAAAGTAGGTTCTTGTCTTCATTAAAAAATTCCAGGCTCAAAAATGTTTTAGTATTGTAAATCAACTGTACTTTAATAGAAAAGTTTTAGAATATCCTCAGTGTACAAATCTGTCCTTTGAGTGTGATTATGAAATTCTGAAATGGTTATTTTGGAAATGAAGCCAATATGATTGGCGATGAAGCTAAATGAAGCCAAATGAAGCCGATAAATATGATTTATTTTTATTTTTTTCAGTGGTTAAGAGCACATGCTCTAAGGTCAGACACAACTAGGTTTGGGTCCCAAGTCTAACCAATTTTTCATCTGTGTGACTATAGGGAAATTATTTAACTTCTGTAAAATAAAGATAATAAGGTTACCTTGTTTAATTGTAGTGCACACACAGCACAGGGTCTGGAACACAGTAAATATCTAATAAATATTGATTCCTAAAATTTATCGAAGTGGTAAAGAATCTGTCTGCCAAGCAGGAGATGAGGGTTCAATCCCTGGGTTGGGAAGATCCTTTGGAGAAAGAAATGGCAACCCAATCTGGTATTCTTGCCTGGGAAGTCCCATGAACAGAGGAGCCTTGCAGGCTACCATCCAGGGGGTCGCAAAGAGTCAGTCATGGCTTAGTGACTAACAAAAATTTATAAATATTATATCTATAAATACAATATTAAAGAGAATGAGCTAGTTGTGGAGGATTTGTGAGAATGAATAAATCATGGACCCACCTTAATTTTAGAACATTTGGTATTACCATAGGTTTAAAACACTTTAAGGGCAGAAAGCTGATTTATTATTGACTGCTTAACATATATTAGGGCAACATAAAATGAAAATTGATTACCTAATCAAGTAGCAACAGAAGAGTAAACTAAGGATGAAGACAAATATAGCAGTGCCGAAAACCACAATATATATGTTGAGTGGCAGGTTCTGGAATCCAATATTAGGCATCCTGAAGTTGTAATGTGGGAAATCCGAGCTCATGGATGAACTGTGGGGAAACCAAGGAATGAAAAAAAAATTAGGTTAAAAAGACTAAGAACCATGATCACATTATTTTGTATAATACATGTATAGAGGAAAATTTTTTCACAAGGCTTGATCCCATTTAAAACAAATATGATAGATGAGGGTTAATATCCTTGCTATTAATTCATTTATCACACCACAAATACTTATTTAGTACTTACTATGTATCTGGCACTACTCCAGAAGCTTGTGATCCTACCTAAAACGCTTTACAAAAAGGTATTCACAGGTACTTCACTGAAATAAAGGCAATAATCAATAAATACATGAAAATGTTCACCTCAAAGAAGTGGAAAGGGAAATAAAAGAAGTTTAAAGATTTTTAAAAACTCTTGAACTTTTAAAGTAATAATATTTATAATGCTAAAATACTGGAAATAACTTAATGTCTCACAAGAAGATAATGATTAAATAATTATATAGAGTCATATGTTACAATATTATTTGGTCATGAAAAGCTGTTTTCATTAACTTTTAAATTTTAATAAACATATGCAGGAAAAATTAAGCAATATATAAAATTGTATACAAAATATGATCCCAATTTGGTGGATTACATATGTAAATACACGTGTATACATAGGTGTGGACATGTGTGGCAGAAAAAAGCCTTAAAGCCAACATAGCAAAATGTTTTTTTTAACTTGTGTTTTTCTCTTAATATTTATATTTTATTGAAGTATAGTTGACTTACAGTGTTTCAAGTGCACAGCAAGGTGAATATACACATATATTGTTTTTGAAACTATTTTCCATTATAGGTTATTACAAGATATTGACTATACTTCCCTGTGCTATACAGTGAACCTCTGCTGCTTGTTGCATATCTTTTTTTAAAAATTAGAAATCTAGCACTCTATTCATACTAAGTCAAATAGGTGGAATCAAAATGTCATACATTTTTTAGTTAGGCAAAAATTCATAATATGCATATTATGTTATATAATATGCAAAAGCTTTTATACTACATTTGATAAAGGCTTGAGAAAGAACAACAACAACAAAAGAGATGGAGAAATTGAAAAACATAAACTGAAATGGGAGCACTGAATATGACATAGAAAAAGTGAAACAAACTAGATAAAAGTAAAATCATCATATAATTCAGTTGCTTTTAAACATGGCTGATCATTAGAAACATATCTAGAGCTCTGGTGAAAAAAAAAAGCAATACTTCGGCACTTGCAGTTTTCAAAAAATTCCTAAATAATTCAGATATGCATCTGGATTTTAAAAAGTGATTGCAGGTTTTTCTATCACATGGTAATTTTGGTGATATAGAGTTCTGTTATTTTTTTGTTAATCAATTATGATACAATGGTATTAAGTGAATAATAGTTACATAATCATAATAGTAAAAGATGTTTATTAGTTTTCACAATCAATATCCAGAAAAAAATAAGAGATAATTATAACTGCAAGCCATAATGGGAATATGATTAACATAATATAAAATAATTACATACAATTTGGGGGGTTAAGCAAAGTGATGTGTAAGTGGAAGTGCATACACGAACATGTTTTCATCCACCCAGCCAGTCTATGTCTTTTGGTTGGTGCATTTATATTTAAGGTAATTATCCATATATATGATCCATTTTCTTAACTGTTTTGGGTTTATTTTCTCTTTTCCTTCTCTTGTGTTTCCTGCTTAGAGACATTCCTTTAGCATTTGTTGTAAAGCTGGTTTGGTGGTACTGGATTCTCTTAACTTTGGCTTGTCTGGAAAACTTCTGATTTCTTCATCATATCTGAAGGAGAGTCTTGCTGGGTAAAGTATTCCTGGTTATAGGTTCTTCCCTTTCATCACTTTAAATATATCGTGCCATTCCTTTCTGGCTTGTAGAGTTTCAGCTGAGAAATCAGCTGATAGGCTGATGGGAATTCTCTTGTTGCTTTTGATATTTTCTTTGTTTTAAATTTTTGTCAGTTTGATTACTATGTGATTTGGTGTGTTCCTCCTTGGGTTTATACTGCCTGGACTCCCTGTGCTGCCTGGACTTGGTTGACAATTTCCTTTCCCATGTTAGGGAAGTTTTCAGCTATTATCTCTTCAAATATTTTCTCAGGTCCTTTCTTTCTTCTCCTTCTGGGACCCTACAGTGTGAACGCTGGGGCATTTAATGTTGCCCCAGAGGTCTCCTAGGCTGTCTTCATTTCTTTTCATTCTTTTTTTTATATTCTGTTCTTCAGCACTGATTTCCACCATTCTGTCCTCCAGGTCACTTATCTGTTCTTCTGCCTCAGCTATTCTGCTATTGATTCTTTTCACTGTATTATTCATCTCTGTTCTTTAGTTTTTCTAGGTCTTTGGTAAACATTTCTTGCATCTTCTTCATTATTTTTCCGAGATCCTGGATCATCTTCATTATCATTATTCTGAATGCTTTTTCTGGAAGTTGGCTATCTCCAATTCATTTAATTATTTTTCTGGGGTTTTATCTTGTCCCTTCTTCTGGGACATAACTTCCTGCTTGTTTAAGCCACTGTGGGACTGTGGTTCTTCTTGCTTCTTCTGTCTGCCCTCTGATGGAGGAGGCTAAGAGACTTGGGTAAGTTTCCTGATGGGAGGGACTGGAGGCAGGAAAAACTGAGTCTTGTTCTGGTGGGCAGGGCCTTGCTCAGTAAAACTTTAATCCAATTATCTGCTGATGGGTGGGGCTGCACTCCTTCCCTGGTAGTTTTCTGGCTGAGGTGACTCAGCCCTTGGGTCTACAGGCTCTATGGTAGGGTTTATGGCGACCTCCAAGAAGGCTTACACCAAGGGGGACCTTCCTGCCCCGTTGCTGCTGGTGCCCCTGTTCCTGTGGTGAGCCCCTGCTGACGCATGCCTCCTCAGGAGACTCCAACACTAGAAGGTAGTTTTGGTTGTCTCCTATGGGGTCACTGCTCCTTTTCTTTGGGTCTTGGTGGGGGCAAGATTTTGTTTGTGCCCTCCAAGACTGGAGTCTCTGTTCCCCTCAGTTCTGTGGAAGTCCTATAATCAAACTCCACTGGCCTTCAAGGTCAGGTTCCTTGGGGATTCCCAGTTGCTGTGTTGGAGCCCCAGGCTGGGAAGCCTGAGGGGAGTTTAGAGCCATTACAACAGCGGGAGAACTTCTTTGGTATTACTGTTCTCTAGTTTGTGGGGCGCCCACCCGGTGGCCATGGGGTTTGATTTTATCATGGTTGTGCCCCGCCTACCATCTCACTGCAGCTTTTTCTTTGTCTCTGGATGTGGCGTATCTTTTTTGGTGGGTTCCAGTGTCCTTCTGTCAGTGGCTGTTCAACAGCTAGTTGTGATTTTGGTGCTCTTGCAGGATGAGATGAGTGCGCATCTTTCTACTTTGCCCTTTTGAACTGGAAGCTCCAACATATCAAAATGTTAATAATGGCTTGTNTTGCTGCTGGTGCCCCTGTTCCTGTGGTGAGCCCCTGCTGACGCATGCCTCCTCAGGAGACTCCAACACTAGAAGGTAGTTTTGGTTGTCTCCTATGGGGTCACTGCTCCTTTTCTTTGGGTCTTGGTGGGGGCAAGATTTTGTTTGTGCCCTCCAAGACTGGAGTCTCTGTTCCCCTCAGTTCTGTGGAAGTCCTATAATCAAACTCCACTGGCCTTCAAGGTCAGGTTCCTTGGGGATTCCCAGTTGCTGTGTTGGAGCCCCAGGCTGGGAAGCCTGAGGGGAGTTTAGAGCCATTGCAACAGCGGGAGAACTTCTTTGGTATTACTGTTCTCTAGTTTGTGGGGCGCCCACCCGGTGGCCATGGGGTTTGATTTTATCATGGTTGTGCCCCGCCTACCATCTCACTGCAGCTTTTTCTTTGTCTCTGGATGTGGCGTATCTTTTTTGGTGGGTTCCAGTGTCCTTCTGTCAGTGGCTGTTCAACAGCTAGTTGTGATTTTGGTGCTCTTGCAGGATGAGATGAGTGCGCATCTTTCTACTTTGCCCTTTTGAACTGGAAGCTCCAACATATCAAAATGTTAATAATGGCTTGTGGCTTACTAGTCATTTTGATTTTCTTCTTTTTCTTTTTTTTTAAACACTTTATTAAATCAGATTATAGGCAATTCCCTGATGGTCCAGTGGTAAGGACTTTGTGCTTCCATTGCAGGAGGCATAGGTTTGATCCCTGGTCAGGGAACTAAGATCTTGCAAGCTGTGTGGTATGGTGAAAAAAAAAAAATCTCCCCTATTTTATAAATAAGGAGTTTTGGTCACATAGCCATGACTGACCAAGTATGTATGGGAGTCAAGGACTCTCTAACTCCAAAGCCAGTGCCCTCAGGCTATATACTCTAGTCTGTATAATCAGAAAACAGCAAATATTGTTTAAGCACTAAAAGGGGACTATTTCTGTTGATTAGTTTAATAATACTTACTGATCACTATACAGTTAAAATACCATGAATGAAGGTTGCCCCCTTGTTTAGGTGATAAGCTATAGTGATAAAATGGCTCATCATACCTTCATGTTAGAATTTTTCTTGTCATTTTGATTCACTAGAAAATAAAGAGCAACTGCCAGGCTTGATTATCAAGAACCATAATGGTAACTGGATTACAACTACTGCCAAAATCAAAACAAAATAAAACCCCATCAAACAAAATGATTCTACTTTTATTAATAGAAGGCACATTACAAATGTGTTTGCAAATCTTTAGTGTCCCTTGTTGGTTCCTGGAAGAGTATATTTATATTATAGACAATGTTGAGATCCTGACGGGTTGTATCAGAAACCTCAGTGTTATTATCAATTTAATTTCCAACTTCTAATACCTTATACCAGGAAGTCAATAGCTGCAAAGAACTATTTCATCTCATGGAAACTCCAGACATAAGTAATGTGTAATATTTAGTTATGAACATTCAGCCACTTTCTGCAGATTTTATTCAAATATATAATTTCCTTTTTCTTACATTCAAATCTTCTCGGAAGAGAAAGCAGTAGTTCAGGAGTACTTTACCAAATATATCCAGAACACATATTGTACAGCTCTAAGAAAGTTACAGCTGTGCAAACTTAACTCTTCCACATTGCTAATAGGGCTTCATTTGACTCCTGCTACAGTCAAAACTATCCCTCAATCCTTTAGAAATACCCCTCAGTAGACAAATTTTGCTTGGTAAAATAATTCTCACATTAGGAAATATGAGATTAAATGCACATGTTGGGAAGACTAAGAGAAAAAACAGGCAAACAGGTAGAAAAAGGGACAGGTTTGCAGTTAGCAACTCTGGATATTGTTTCCAGAATGTCACTAAGTAGATGTCAATATTTGGTCAATCTGTATACCTCACTGGGACCATGCTTCAAAGGATTCCTGAAAGGATAAAATAGATGATAGATACTGAAGTATTTGAAAACTCTAAGAGTTAGGACAAAATACTAAGGACAAAACATGTATGTGTGCGTGTGCTGTTTACAAAAGCCAACACATGGAAGCAACCTAAATGTCCATTGACAGAAGAATGGATAAAGAAGATGTGGTACATATATACACTGTAATATTACTCAGCCATTAAAAAGAATGAAATTGTGCTGTTTGCAGCAACATGGATGGACCTAGAGATTGTCATAATGAGTGAATGAGTCAGGCAGGGAAGAAATATTGTATGACATCCCTTATATGTGGAATCTAACAAGAAATGATACAAATGAACTTACTTAAAAAACAGAAAGAGGGGTTTCTCTGGTGGCTCAGTGGTAAAGAATCCATCTGCCAACAAAGGAGTTGCAGGTTTGATCCCTGGTCCAAGAAGATTCCACATGCAAGGAGCAATTAAGCCAGTGTACCACTACTACTGAGCCTGTGCTCTAGAGCCCAGGAATCACAACTACTGAGCTGCAGCTACGAAGTCTATACACCACAACTACAGAGTAGCCACTGCTCGCTGCAACTAGTGAAAAGTGAGCAGCAACGAAGACCCAGCACAGCCAAAAATAAATAAAATTATAACTGCCCCCCCAAAACAGAAAGAGACTCGCAGACTTAGAGAACAAACTTATGGTTGTCGGGGAAGGGGAATGATGGGGTGGGGAAGGATAGGGAGTTTAGGATGGACATGTACACAATGCTATTTTAAAATGGATAACCAACAAGGACCTACTCTATAGTACACAGAACTCTGCTCAATGTTATGTGGCAGCCTGGATGGGAGGGGAGTTTGGAGGAGAACGGATACATGTATATGCATTGCTGAGTCCTTTCACTGTTCACCAGAAATTATCACAATACTGTTTGTTAATCATTTATATCTCAATACAAAATAAAAAGTTTTTTTTAAAAAAGAATATACTGTACAGCGCAGGGATTATGTAATGTTATACACAATAATATCTCAATTAAAAAAAAAATGTTTGCCAAAAGAATCAGAGAACCAAAAGAGTTAAAATCTTTAAGTAATAGAAATAGCTACAAAATATATTCTTATTTAAAATTGGATAGTTTACGTGCTAGAAATGCACTAATATAATGCATCTAGGATCTTTTCTCTACTTGGCAAATAAAAAGCAGCCAATAAATGTTGATTATTACTGTTAAAAATGTGTTATTTTTATCAGATGACTGACTGAGAAGTGCCTTAGTGAAAGCAAAAACACTGTTAAGATATATGTAAAGATTTACTAAAACAATGATACAAATGAATTTTCTTACAAAACAGAAAGAGGCTCACACCACACTTAGACAATGAACTTAGAACTGCCAGGGCAGGGGTGGTGGAGAGTGGTTGCTGGGAAAGAAGCGGGGAAGGATAGTTAGGGAGTTTGGGATGGACATGTGCTTACTGCTATGATTAAAAAGGCGAACCAGCAAGGATCTACTGTATGGCACATGCAGCTCTGCTCAATGTTATGTGGCTGCCGGATGAGAAGGCAGTTTGGCGGAGAATGGATACATGCAGATGTATGGCTGAGTCACTTCACTGTTCACCTGAATCTATCACAATGTTGTTAATTGGCTCTACCACAATACAAAATAAAAAGTTAAAAAAAAAAGAGCGTGTGTGTACATTTTGGCAAGGGGTGGGGGAGAGGGATGGAGAAGGAAATGACAACCCACTCCAGTGCTCTTGCCTGGAAAATCCCAGGGACAGAGGAGCCTGGTGGGCTGCAGTCCACGGGGTCAAAGAGTCGGACATGACTGGGCGACTTCACTTTCACTTTTCACTTTCATGCATTGGAGAAGGAAATGGCAACCCACTCCAGTGTTCTTGCCTGGAGAATCCCAGGGATGGGGGAGCCTGGTGGGCTGCTGTCTATGGGGTCGCACAGAGTCGGACACGACTGAAGCAGCAGCAGCAGGGGAAAGGGATGACATTTAAAAAATAGTAGATAACATAAAAGGTGCCCTGGCAAAGATCAAATCTCTATAAAGCTTTCTACCAAACCAACTGCTCCTTCCTCAAGGAACTCCTTGGCACACACTGCCAACTTGTGCCAACACATATAACTTGTGCCAAACTGGCCACCAGAGGCAGGACCTATCCTGCCTATCCTGGCCAAAGGCAATCATCATATAGGCCAGCTGGGAGTGAGCCAGTGGTGTGAGAATCTCACCCTGTAGGGGTCCTTGTACTAGGTGGCACCACCAACAAACTCTGGGGGAATTCTGAACGGAGATACAGACAGGGAGTACTAGAGGTAGCACTGTCAACAGAAGGAAGAGATGTCTGCCTCAGTGCTCCTGGAGGCTGGCTGTTTCTTATGAGTCCTCCATTCTCACAGAGGAATGGGGGTTGACAGGGGATATACTGATGTAGAACACATTTTAGGAATCCCTACCCTTTCTTCTGGTAAATGGAATTGCTTAGCTACAATTGATCTATTTCCCAACAGTCTAAGTAGATGGTATATTATTCCAAGATGTTAACCTGGTCTAGGTATATTAATTTTATAATATTTTCATTATAATATTTTTGACATGAATATGAATAATTAAAAAAATAAGTCAATCTTTACAAAGAAAGCTACTATTCAAGATCCTCATAATAAGCTAAGTATTCTTTGCTATTTAGCTATTACAAATGTAAAAGTTACTTAGTAACTGGTCTTTGTGGGAATGAAGAGAAGAAATAGAACATATAGTACACTGTTGGATCTTACTTGGCACTTCTGACTTCATTCACATGAGAATCTTTTCCCCCTTTATACAGTTCCATAGTCCCTGAAATCTCTAATCTCAGTATAAATTTCAAACTATCTAATAAGTTTATTAAAAAAGAAAGAAAAAGAAGTATCTGAGTTTTTGTTTTTTAAATCAGCAATGGGATTTTTTTTCACCAAGATACAAAAGGAATAGACATTTGGCCCCACTGAGGACCTTAGCTTAACAAAGTACACCATAGTTAGATGGGCTGCAGCAGGTGTTTTGTTGAAGTATGTTTGGTGGCCTCATTCTTCTTAGACCAGTTCCTGACCCTAGCCAGCATCCTCCCAGTAGCCAGTACTCTACTTTTGTTTTAAAAATGCTCAGAAAAAGAAGAGACACTGGTCTTTTCTAATTACACCAGTAATTAGACTGCTGTATTCTTTAATTTATGGTTTATAAACCATTAAAGACCATATATTTCTTATAAATACAAGACATTCAAGAAAAACTTTCTAAGAAAAATTATTTTAGACTTTGTTAATCTTAAAAAAAGATATAAATTCATATTAAAAAATGCACCTATGTGTATAGGTCAAGGAATTTGCACAAATGAATATGCCCTTGTTGCCACCACTCTAATCAAGATGCAGAACATTTCTTTATCCCCAGAGAGTTCCCTGTACTCCTTTGCCATTAATCACCACTCCCAACTACTGATCTGATTTCCATCATTACAGATTAATTTTCCTTATGTTAGGATTTCATATTTAAATGAAATCACACAGTATGTATCCTTTTGTGTTTAGGTTTTAGTCTCTCAGTAGGTGAGAGACTCTAAACAAACAGCACCATAAAATAATTCATGTTATATCCCTGGTTTGTCCTAGTTATTCTATTATCCACAACTGGTATCTCCTAAAGATCAGTAACTTCATCTTTGAATGTATCAATTTTATGGTTAGTTTTTTAGGTGGTTCTTTTTTAAAAAAAAATTTATTTATTTTAATTTTTGGCTGTGGTAGGTCTTTGTTGCTGTGCATGGGCTTTCCCTAGTTGTGTGAGCTTCTCATTGTGGTGGTTTCTCTTATTAAAGAGCACAGGCTTCAGGCAAGTTGGCTTTAGTAGTTGTGGCTTGCAGGCTCTAGAGCACAGCTCAGTTATTGTGGCCTCTGAGCTTAGGTGCTCCAGGGCATGTAGGATCTTCCTGGAACAGATATCAAACACCTATCCCCTACATTGGCAGGTGGAATCTTAACCAGTGGACCAGCAGGGAAGCCCTGAATATTTAATTCTAAAACAAAATTCCTCATTATCCTATTTAGGTCTCCCTTGGACTGTCAAGGAGATCAAACCAGTCAATCCTAAAGCAAATCAACCCTGAATATTCATTGGAAGAAGTGAAGCTGAAACTCCAATACTTTGGCCCCGTGATGCAAAGAGCCGATTCATTGGAAA
Source organism: Redunca redunca (assembly GCA_006410935.1). NCBI lineage: Eukaryota > Metazoa > Chordata > Mammalia > Artiodactyla > Bovidae > Redunca > Redunca redunca. The sequence continues at coordinate 1,792,775 of SJYQ01000113.1, read as the reverse complement.
AGACTGATGCTGGGAAAGATTAAAGGTAAAAGGAGAAGGGGGTGGCAGAAGATGAGATGGTCAGATAGCATCACTGACTCAATGGATGTGACTTTGAGCAAACTCCAGGAGACAGTGGAGGACAGAGAAGCCTGGCATGCTGCAATCCACAAAAAGTTGGACACAACTTAGTGGCTGAATAACAACAACAACATTATTTTCATGGAAGAACATTTCACCATGTCCTTTACATGGGTGGTCCTTTCCATTTTTAAGTATTTCTTCAGTGCAATACTTTCTACCTATTATTTTTTTAAAGTCTTCAGCAGAGGAAATGTATAGCTTGATTCAATCATCATATTTTGCCTCAGTCAAAATCTAAGGCAAAGCAAAGCAGGAACTCCAAGGTGCTCAAGACTGGAATGGTGAAGCCCCTTTTATGGTGAGATATCTGCTGATATGGGCATGTCTCCTGGGGCCAAGGGAACACAAACTCAAGCTTGCAGCCTAGCCTAGGTGGGTTCCTGCATTAAGCCAGGAGGTAATATAAAGAAAGTGGATAAACACAGTCTCTTTCATTTATGCTGTTGTTCTTTGATTATTTTCACTGTTTAATTCCATATAATCATGAAAAAAACCCTCTGCATCTATTGTCCTATACATCTGTTCATAGGAAACATGTATAACTAACAAATGCATAGTCACATAGTCAACAAGAGAGTCTGAAATGCAGTAATTGGGTGCAACCTCAAAAACGACAATGATCTCGGTTCATTTCCAAGGGAAACCATCCAGCCTCACAGTAATCCAAGTCTATGCCCCAACCGCTGATGCCAAAGAAGCTGAAGTTGACTATGAAGACTTGCAACACCTTCTAGAACTAACACACACAAAAAGATATCCTTTTAATCATAGAAAATTGTAATGTAAAAGTAGGAAGTCAAGAGATACCTGGAATAATAGGGAAGATTGCCTTGGAGTACAAAATGAAGCAGAGCAAAGGCTAACTGAGTTTTCTGAAGTAAACACACTGGTAATAGCAAACACCCTTTTCCAACAACACAAGAGACAGCTCTACACATGGACATCACCAGATGGTCAACACTGAAATCAGACTGATTATGTTCTTTGCAGCTGAAGATGGAAAATTTTTATACAGTCAGCAAAAACAAGACCTGGAGCATACTGTGGCTCAGATAGTGAGCTCCTTATTGCAAAATTCAGGCTTAAACTGAAGAAAGTAGGGAAAACCACTAGGCCATTTAAAGGAAAGTGAAGTCGCTCAGTCGTGTCCGACTCTGCGACCCCATGGACTGTAGCCTACCAGGCTCCTCTGTCCATAGGATTTTCCAGGCAACAGTATTGGAGTGGATTGCCATTTCATTCTGCAGCGGATCTTCCTGACCCAGGGATCGAACCCAGGTCTCCCGCATTGTAGACAGATGCTTTACTGTCTGTGCCACCTAAATCATGACCTGTATACAGTGGAGGTGACAAACAGATTCAAGGGGCCAGATCAGTTCTTCAGAGTGTGTGAAGGGCTATGGACAGAGGTTCGTAGCACTGTACAGGGAACAGTGACCAAAACCATCCCAAACAAAAAGAAATGAAAGAAGGCAAAATGGCTGTCCAGGGAGGCTTTACAAACAGCTGAGGAAAGAAGAAAAATGAAAGGAAAGGGAGAAAGGGAAAGATACACCTAACTGAATGCGGAGTTACAGAGAACAGCAAGGAGATAAGAAGGCCTTCTTAAATGAACAAGGCAAAGAAATAGAAGAAAACAATAGACTGGGAAAGACTAGAGATCTCTTCAAGAAAATAAGAACAATTAGAACGAGACATGGAACTACAGACTAGTTCAAAATCAGGAAAGGAGGACATCAAGGCTGTCTACTGTCACCCTGCTTATTTAACTTGTATGCTGAGTACATCATGTGAAAAGCCAGACTGGAAGACTCAAAAGCTGGAATCAAGATTGCCAGGAAAAATATGAACAACTTCAGATAAGCAGATGATACCACTCTAATGGCAGAAAGTGAAGAGGAACTAAAGATCCTCTTGATGAAAGTGAAAGAGCAGAGTGAAAAAGCTGGCTTAAAACTCAACATTCAAAAAACAAAGATCATGGCATTCAGTCCCAACAGTTCATGGCAAATAGATGGGGGAAAAAATGCAAAGAATGGCAGATTTTATTTTCTTGGGGTGAAAAATCACTGTGGATGGTGACTGCAGTCATAAAATTAAAAGACACTTGCTCCTTGGAAGAAAAGCTATGACAAACCTAGACAGCATATTAAAAAAAGCAGAGATATCACTTTGTCGACAAAGTTCTGTATAGTCAAAGCTATGGGTTTTTCCAGTAGTCATGAGTGGATGTCAGATTGGGACTATAAAGAAGGCTGAGTACTATAAAGAAGGCTGAGTACTGAAGAACTGGTGCTTTCAAACTTTAGTGCTAGAGAAGATTCTGGAGAGTCCCTTGAACAGCAAGGAGACCAAACCAGTCAATCCTAAAAGAAATCAACCCTGAATATTCACTGGAAAGACTGATGGTGAAGCTGACGCTCTAATACTTTGCCCACCTGATGTGAAGGGCCAACTCACTGGAAAAGACCCTGATGCTGAGACAATTGAGGGCAGGAGAAGAAGGGGACGACAGAGAATGAGATGGTTGGATGGCATCATTGACTCAATGGACATGAGTTTGAGAAAACGGCATGAAAGAGTGAAGGACAGGGAAGCCTGGTGTGCTGTAGTCCACTGGGTTGCAAAGACTCAGATACGACTTAGTGACTGAACAACAACAAGAATGGTTGTTACCACTGTGGAAAACTTGGCAAAGTATACGAGGGATCTCTGTATTACTTCTTACAACTGCCTGCTGCTGCTAAGTCACTTCAGTCATGTCCGACTCTGTGCGACCCCATAAACAGCAGCCCACCAGGCTCCCCCGTCCCTGGGATTCTCCAGGCAAGAACACTGGAGTGGGTTGCCATTTCCTTCTCCAATGCATGAAAGTGAAAAGTGAAAGGGAAGTCGCTCAGTTGTGTCCGACCCTTAGCATGGACTGCAGTCTACCAGGCTTCTCCATCCATGGGATTTTCCAGGCAAGAGTACTGGAGTGGGGTGCCACTGCCTTCTCTGTTACAACTGCCTATGAATCTACAATTATTTTAAAAAATCAGTTAAGAAAAAATGTTTCAAAATTCAAATAACAAATTAAAATGAAAAATATCCATTTCATACAAAAATTCAGGAAAAAGGAGGTGAAACATATAGAAAACAAATAGCAAATGGTACATAAATCAAGCACAGTAAGAATAACATATATGTGAATCAACCATTCCAATTAAAGGCAGCCATTGGCTGACTGGATTAAAAAAAAGCAAAAGCAAAACCAAAGCCCCAAACTCATAAAACAAGATCTAGCTACATGGGTTTTTTTTTTTTTAAAGCAAAAATTGTACTTTATATTCAAAGACATAGGATGATGGAAAAAGCTACATCTTGCAAAAAACATGCATAGGAAAGATAAGAGTGGCTATGTCAATATAAGACAAAATATACTTTAAGACAAAAAAATTTACCAGAGATAAAGATGTTTTACAATAAAATAGTCAATTCATCAGTAAGATAGGTCAACGTAACAACTGATCCCCAAAATACAAGGCAAAAACTGACAAAATTAAAGGGGAAAATAACTCAACAATAATAGTTGAAAACTTTAATATCTCATGCTTAATAATAGGTAGAACAATTAGACCAAAATTCATCAAAGATAACAAGAGTTAAATAACACTATCAACCAACTTGACCTAACTAGCACTTAAAGAACACTCTACCTAATGAGCAGAATACACATTCTTCTTAAGCACAATTTGCAGTCATAGACTATAGGGTAAGCCAGTAGCTGGCAAAAAAGTTTCTTAAAGGATCTCACAGTAAATATACTAGGCTTGCTGCCTATATAGTCTCTGTCACAGCTACTCAGCGCTTCTCCTCTCAGAAGCAGCCATGGACAGCACTTTAATGAACAGGCATGACTGTGTTCCACTATACTTTATTTACAAAAACAAGCAGGTTGTGCTTAGTTTGCAAACTCCTGTGCTAGGTCATAATATAAATTTCAATAAATTTAAAAATATTGAAACTCAACAAAGTATGTGCTCTGATCATGATAGAATTAAATTAGAAGTCATCAAAAGGATGCACAAGTAAGAAATACAAGTAAGCATATTTGTGAAGCAAGCACATAAAAGGATGCTCTACATTCAGCACAGGGAAGCCTAGTGTGCTGCCGTCCACGGGGTCACAAAGAATCGGACTGAGTGACTGAACGACAACTACAACCACATCATTGGAGAAATGCAAACCAAAACCATAATGATATACCACTTCACGTCCACAAGGATGGGTATTTTGAAAACAGCACAGAAAATAATAAACATTAGTGAGGAGACTGGCACAAACCCAGACATATAGATCAAAGGAAGAGACTAAAGAGCCCCAAAGTAAACCTACACACCTATGGTCAATTAATCTTTGACAAAACGGACAAGAATATACAATGGGAAAAAGACAATCTCTTCAGCAGGTGGTGTTTGGGAAGTTGGACAGCTGCATGTAAATCAATGAAGTTAGAACACATCCTCACACTGTACACAAAAATAAACTCAAAATGGCTTAAAGACTTAAATATAATACAGGACACCGGTAACACTGGCAAAGCATTCTCTGACATAAATTCTACCAATATTTTCTTGGGTCAGTCTCCCAAGGCAACAGAAATAAAAGGAAAAACAAACGAATGGGATCTAATCAAAGTTACAAGCTTTTGCATAGCAAAGGAAACCACAAACAAAATGTAAAGACAACCTTTTGCTGGGAGGAAATATTTGCAAATAATGTGACTGACAAGGGCTTAATTTCCAAAATATACAAAGAGCTCATGCGACAGAACAACTACAATGAAACAAGTAACCCAATAAAAAAATGGAAGAAGACCTAAAGAGACACTTTTCCAAAGAAGATACACAGATAAACAACAGGCACATGTAAAGATGCTGAACACTGCTGATTATTTGAGAAATGAAAATAAAAACTACAATGAAATACAATCTCACACCAGTCAGAATAGCCATCATTAAAAAGGCTGATAACAAATACTGGAGGGGAGGTGGAGAAATAGAAATTCTCCTACGCTGTTGGTGGGTGGTAAGTTGGTGCAGCCACTATGGAAAACAGTACGCAGCTTCCTTAAAAAACTAAAAATAGACTTGCCATATGATCTAGCAATACTACTCCTGGCATATAGGCAGATAAAACTAACTAACTCAAAAACATACATGCACCTCTATGTTCACAGCAGCACTGTTTACAGTAGCGAGGACATGGAAACCTAAATGTCCTAATGCCCATTGACAGATGAATGGATAAAGAAGATATAGTACATATATACAATGGAATATTACTCAGTCACTAAAAAGAGTAAAATAACATCATTTGCAGCACTTAGATGAACCTGGAGATTATCACACTAAATGAAGTAAGACAGATAAATTAAAAAAAAGCTTTTGAAAATAGAAAGTTAATAAAAAGATGTGGTATATATATGTATACACACACACACACACACAAAATGGACTACTACTACTCAGCCATAAAAAAGAGTGCAATAATGCCATCTGTAGCAACATGGACAGACCTAGAGATGATCACACTAAATGAAGTAAGTCAGAAAGTCAAAGACAAATACCATATGCTATGACTTATATGTGGAACCTAAAATATAGCACAAATGATCTTATCTGGGTTGCCAAGGGTGACAGGAGTTGGCGCAAGGATGGAGTGAGAATTTGGGGTTAGCAGATGCAAACCACTATATACAGAATGGATAAACAACAAGGTTTTACTGTATAGCACAGGGGACTATACTCATTATTCTGTGATAAACCATAATGGAAAGGATTATGGAAAAGATTATGAAAAAGATTTATATACATATATATATATATAAAACTGAATCAATTTGCTATACAACAGAAATGGACACAATGTTGTAAATCAGGCATACTTCAATATATAAAAAAGAAATTGTGGTACACCAAGGAAAAAAAGAGAGATCACAGCAAAGGAACCTGTTCACAAAATAGAAAAACAACCTACTGATTGGGAGAAAACATTTACAAATGATATGGCCAATAAAAGATTAATAATCAAAATATGTAAACAGCTCATACAACTAAACATCAAAAAAACCTAAGCAATCTGATTAAAAAATAGGCAGAAGACCCAAATAGACTTTTTTTTTCAAAGAAGACATACAGATGGCCAACAGGCACATGAAAAGATGTTCAACATTGTTAATCATCAGAAAAATGCAAATTGAAAATACAATGAGGTATCACCTCACACCTGTCAGAACAGCTATTATCAAAAAGAACACAAGTAATAAATGTTGGCAGAGGTGTGGAAAAAAGGGGACCCTTGCACACTATTTGTCGGAATGCAATTGGTGCAGCCACTATAGAAAACAGTATGGAGGTGTCACCAAAAGCTAAAAATAGAACTACCATGTGATCCAGCAGTTTCATTCCTGGGTCTTAATCCACAAAAACACTAATTCAAAAAGATCCAGGCACCCTAATGTTCACAGCAGCATTATGAGATTATAATATATGATTATATAATTGTGTGCAAGTTATGGAAGCATCCTGTCCATCACAAATGAATGGATAAAGATGTGGTGTGTGTATACACACACACATACAGACAATGGAATACTACCACTCAGCCATAAAAAAGAAGGAAATTTTGTCATTTGCAACAACACAGATGGACTTGGAGAGTATTATGTTAAGTGAAATAAGTCAAGCAGAAAAGACAAATTATGATATCAATTATATGTGAAATGTAAAAAATAAAATTAATGAATACAGCAAAAGAGAAACAGACTTGAGATACAGAGAACAAAATGAGTGGTTACCAGTGGGGAGAGAGAAGGGAGTGGGGCAGGATAGTAGTAGGGGATTAAGAGGTACAAACTAGTATGTATAAGATAAATAAGCCACAGCAACATATAGTTAATAACTATAAATGGGATATAACCTTTAAAATTTGTAAATATTATGTTGTACACCTGAAATATATATAACATTTTATATGAATAAAAAATGTGGTATATGCATGCCTCTAAGGCTGGTAATCTGTGAAGTTCCCACCTTCTGTTAGAGCTCTCTGCAGCTGCCCTGCCTCATGACCTCCAGAGACTAGGACAGGACCATGATGTGGATGTGCTAGCTCACACTCGTGCTGGTGGCCATCACCTGGATCCACTACGATTCACTCATCTTAGGACTGAAGACAAGATGGTGGGATGAAAGAGTCTGAGCTCACCTCTTCTCACAAAAACACCAAAATCACCACCAACAGATAGACAACCATCAACAAAAATGACTGGAACCTACCAAAAAAGATATTTTACATCCAAGGACAAAGAAGAAGCCAGGAAACAGCAGGAGGGGCACTTTCACAATATAATCAAATCTTAAAACTGCCATGTGGGCAACCTACAAACTGGAAGATAATTATATCACAGACGTTCTCCCACAGGAATGAGAGTTCTGAGCCTCATGTCACGCTTTCCAGTCTTGGGGTCTGGTGTTGGGAGGAGGAATCCCCAGAGCATTTGGCTTTGAAGGCCAGCAGGGCTTGGGTACAGGAGCTCCATAGGACTGGATGAAACAAAGACTCCACTCTTGGAGGAGGGTTCATGTATACTGGACCCAGACCAAAGCAGTGACTCCATAGGAGTCTGAGCCAGACCTATCTGTGGGTCTTGGTGGGTCTCCTGTGGAGGCAGGCATCAGCTGTAGCTCACTGTGGGACAAGGACACTGGTAGTGGAGGCCCCATGGAATATTCATCTGCATGAACCCCTGGAGGTCACCATTTTGGCACTGAGACCTGGCACCACCCAACTGCCTGATGGCTCCAATACTGGGACACCTCAGGCCAAGCAACAGCCTGACCCATCACAGACAAGCTGCCAAAAGTTGTCTTGAGCCCCTGGCTGCCTCTAAACACATCCCTTGACATAGTCCTGTCCACCAGAGGGACCAGACCCACTTCCACTCACCAGTGTGCATACATCAGTTCTATCCACCAGGAAGCCCACACAAGCCCCTGGACCAACCTCACACACCAGGAGGCAGACATCAGAAGCAAGAGGAGCTACAAATCTGTAGCCTGAGAAATGGAGACCACAAACACAGAAAGTTAGACAAAATGAGACAGAAGAGAAATATGTTCCAGATGAAGGAACAAGATAAAACCCAAGAATAACAACTAAGATTCATAGTAACAAGAGTAAAGATGATCCAAAACCTCAGAAACAGGATGGAGGCACAGTACAAGACAATACAAGAAATGTTTAACAAACAGCTAGAAGATGTGAAAAACAGAGTTGAACAATACAATAACTGAAATTAAAAACACACTAGAAAGAATCAATAACAGAATAAATGAAGCTGAAGAAAGAATAAGTGAAAAGACAGATTGATGGAAATCACTGCCACAGAACAAAATAAAGAAAAAAGAATGAAAAGAAATGAGGACAGTCTAAGGGACTTCTGGGACAACATTCAGTTCAGTTCAGACATACCAATATTTGCATTATCGAGGTCCCAGAAGGAGAAAGGAGAAAAGGGCCAGAAAAAATATTTGAAGCAGTAATGGTCAAAAACTTCCCTAAATGGGGGATAAAACCACTCACTCAAATCCAGGAAGTGCAGAGTCCCAAGGAGAAACATTCCAAGACATGTATTAATCAAATTGGCAAGAATTATAAACAAAGTAAAAATATTAAAAACAAGGGACAATCAACAAATAACATAGAAAGAATCTCCATAAGGTTAGCAGCTGATTATTCAGCAGAAAGTGCAGGCCAGAAGGCAGTGGCACAATATATTTAAAGTAGTAAAAAGGAAAAAAAACTACAACCAAGAATACTGCATCCAGTCAGGCTCTCATTCAGATTCGATGGAGAAATTAAAAGCTTTACAGACAAGCGAAAGCTAAGAGAATCAGCACCACCAAACCAACTTTACAACAAATGTTAAAGGAACTTCTCTAGGTGGAAGAGAGAAGTCCACATCTAGAAACAAGAAAACTACAAGTGGGAAAGCTCATTGGCAAGGTAAACATACAGTAAAGGGAGGGAACCATTCACACACATATATGATATCAAAACCAGCAACTGTGGGAAGAGGTCAAGTACAAATGTAGGATATTGGAAATGCATCTGAAACTAAGAGACAAGCAACTTAAAACAATCTTGTGTATATGCAAACTACTATATCAAAACCTCATGGTAACTGCAAACCAAAAGTCTACAATAGATATACACATACAAAAGAAAAAACAATCTAAACATAACACGAAAGATATTCATCAAGTCATAAGAGAAGAGAGCAAACGAGTAAGGGAAGAAAAAAAGACTTACAAAAACAAATTTGAAACAACCAACAAAATGGCAATAATAACACACATATTGATAATTACCTTAAATGTAAATGGATTAAATGCTCCAAACAAAAAGAAACAGATGGGCTGAATGGATACAAAAACAAGGTAAATGGATACATGCTGTCTACAAGAGTCCTACTTCTAATCTGCTGCTCCTGCTACTGCTAAGTTGCTTAAGTCGTATCAGACTCTGTGTGATCCCATAGACAGCAGGCCACAAGGCTCCCCTGTCCCTGGGATTCTCCAGGCAAGAACACTGAAGTGGGTTGCCATTTCCTTCTCCAACTTCTAATCTAGAGACACACAAAGTCTGAAAGTAAGGGGATGGAAAAATGTATTCCATGCAAATGGAAACCAAAAGAAAACTTTTAGCAATACTCATCAGACAAAACAGACTTTCAGTTCAGTTCAATTCAGTCGCTCAGTCGTGTCTGACTCTGTGACCCCATGAATTGCAGCATGCCAGGCCTCCCTGTCCATCACCAATTCCCGGAGTTCACCCAAACTCATGTGCATAGAGTCGGTGACGCCATCCAGCCATCTCATTCTCTGTCGTCCCCTTCTCCTCCTGCCCCCAATCCCTAGTGGTTAAATTTTGTTTTCCTCTGGCCAATTATCTCTTCTTTTCCACATGTGACCTGCCCTAGGACTCTTTCCAATATGAATATGCATCTTTTGTCAAGATGAATTCCAGTGCAAAGGCTAAAAGGAGTATGGGCACACATATTTTGGTATGATACCCCCTCCCTTTTTGATTACCAAGGAGCCTTCCTGAATGTGTGTGGTCAGGGAGATTTCCTTGACCTCAGGAGTGATAGATGTGGTCCTTTTATCTCTTTATTCCAGCAGACCTCAGCTCCTGCCATTAACTTTGTCCTTGGAGTGTCCAGGGAAAACAAAGTTCCAATTTACTCTGCATGACAAACTGCAGCAACTCAGCCCAGGGGCCTGTCTACCTTCTACCTTAAATGACACACATGTACCAAGGTCTTCTTTGCAGCTTTGCCTTTAATAGCAACAGGCTGGAAGCAATCTAAATATGCAACTGCTAACCAGTTAACTTTAATGGTTAGAGCATATACCCATAATCTAATTCAGCAATTATTTTAAAAAGTGTTACAGATTTGGAAGTTTCCATTACAATATTACTATGTAAATAAAACGAAAACAAGGTACAGAACAGTGTATATGGCATATTACTAGTAATGTAAAAAGAATTAAGAGAGAAGCTGGTTTTGCATATGTCTAAAAATTCTCTGGAAGGGAACATAAGAAACTGGTACTGGTGATTGCCTCTGACAGGGCTGGGAGGAGACTGACTTTTCACTGAATACTTGCTTATGATACCTTTTGTATTTTATAGTATGTACATATATTACATATTACAGAGGATAAAATAAAATTTTAATTGTAAATGGAAACAGAAAGAAAGGTTCCCTGTAAAGTTTTGAAAGGCTTTCTTGAACTCAGTTCTTTCTTTTAGAAAATAATTTTATTTATTTATTTATTTTTGGCTGTCCTGGGTCCTCAATGCTGTCCAGGATTTTCTCTACTTATGGTGAGTGGGGGGTTGCTCTCTAGTTGTAATGTGCTGGTTTCTCATTGCGGTGGCTTCTCCTGTTGCACAGCACAGGTTCCAGGGTGTATGAGCTTCAGTAGTTGCTGCATGTAGGCTCAGTAGTTGTGGTTCCTGGGTTCTAGAGCACAGGCTCAATAACTGTGGTGCATGGGCTTAGTTGCTCCACAGCATGTGAGATCTTCCCACACCAGGGATCGAGCCTGTGTCTCCTGTATTGGCAGGCAGATTCTTTACCACTGAGCCACCAGGGAAGCTCTCAAACTCAATTCTTATTTAAAAGACTTGGCTCAAAATCCTGGCCTTTTCTGGATAGATTTGGTGAGAAAAATTTTCCACAAAGATTATTAGATATTTCATAAATATCCTGTAGCTGTCTTAAATCATCATTTGCTTAGATAAGGTGATTATTGAATGATAATTTTCCTCCTTTACAATCATGTATATACAAATTGCTTCTTCTCTAAGTTGTCTAATGTCTCTAGAACAATATTAAAAATAACATTAAGAGTGGGCATTCTTGTCTTATTCATAATCTAATGAGACTGCTGTTTTATCAGTAAATAGGATGTATATAGCTTAAAACAAACACATTTACCATATTAAGAAGTTTCCATCTATTTCTAATAAATTACTTCTTACTGAATTGGAAAGCACATTCTTTGAGGATAACAGATTTTACTTACTCATTTTATCAACTCAGTAACAATTAGTCTTTTTAATATTTCTCTCTACTCAAAAAAATCACTTAAGGACTACTTATGAGTAACTCTGACTTCACTTGAAGATTTTCTATTTCTTTGACCTCTTCTGGTCTTGGCTTTAGATTGAGATTTTTGAAAAAGAACTTCATTGATCTCTGTGAGGCTACTTTATTGAAGTGAGTAAATCAACAGACATTAGACACAGCACAGAGAATAATTAAGATCTAACTGAAGCCATAAAGCAGCTCTTTACCAAATATCAAATCAGAGCATTTAACCATCTGAAATATGGACTTAGAATCAACTTCACATCTCTCAAGTGTAGATTTAAAAAAAAACAAAATTTCATCACAGACAGTTGGCAATACTACTTAAATATTTTCACCGAGCTCCTTTTTGAAATGAACAAGGTTAGAGGTCTCATATAATTCACAGGTTGGAGATTGTATCTTTCCGAGGTCTCTCTTGAAAATAACTCCACAGATTCCATTGATAGTTTTCACTTTAAATTTCAGTAAAACTAACTACCTTGGGGCTTTCATATTTGAAATTCTCTTCCTAGGGTCATGACTTCCAGAGCAACATGGTTTAAGCAACACTGGCTTAAATAAGTAAAAAAAATGTGCTTACATAAGTAAAAAAATGTGCATGTAAAATTTCTATATTAAATAGACTATAATTTTTGGCTTACTGCTTTGCGTTTCTTAATCATATTGGTTCAGTTCAAACTGATTGTTAATAATACAATATTCAAAATATCAAAAGCACAATTATAAATATATCACCTATAGATTTTGACTGCACTCAGTGCAGCAGTACAATTTCAGTTCAGTTCAGTCGCTCAGTCGTGTCTGACTCTTTGCGACCCCATGAATCGCAGCACACCAGACCTCCCTGTCCATCACCATCTCCTGGAGTTCACTCAGACTCACGTCCATCGAGTCAGTGATGCCATCCAGCCATCTCATCCTCTGTCGTCCCCTTCTCCTCCTGCCCCTAATCCCTCCTAGCATCAGAGTCTTTNATGCTGATCTTAAATCCCTTAATTTCATCTGTGGATTCCTGAATTGAAATTAGAATCTCCCCAAAACAGACTTTCAGTTCAGTTCAATTCAGTCACTCAGTCGTGTCCAACTCTTTGCGACCCCATGAATTGCAGCACACCAGGCCTCCCTGTCCAACACCAAGTCCCAGAGTTTACTTAAACTCATGTCCACTGATTTGGTGATACTGTCCAGCCATCTCATCCTCTGTCGTCCCCTTCTCCTCCTGCACCCAATCCCTCCCAGCATCAGGGTCTTTTCCAATGAGTCAACTCTTCACATGAGGTGGCCAAAGTACCTCAAAGTTTCAGCTTTACCATCAGTCCTTCCAATGAACAGCCAGGACTGATCTCCTTTAGGATGGACTGGTTGGATCTCCTTGTAGTCCAAGGGACTCGCAAGAATCTTCTCCAGGACAACAGTTCAAAAGCATTCTTCAGTGCTCAGCTTTCTTTATAGTTCGACTCTCACATCCATACATGACCACTGGAAAAACCATAGCCTTGACTAGATGGACCTTTGTTAGCAAAGTAATATCTCTGCTTTTGAATATGCTATCTAGGTTGGTCATAACTTTCCTTCCAAGGAGTAAGTGTGTTTTGATTTCATGGCTGCAGTCACCATCTGCAGTGATTTTGGAGCCCAGAAAAATAAAGTCAGCCACTGTTTCCACTGTTTCCCCATCTATCTGCCATGAAATGATGGGACTGGATGCCATGATCTTAGTTTTCTGAATGTTGAGCTTTAAGCCAACGTTTTCACTCTCCTCTTTCACTTTCATCAAGAGGCTTTTTAGTTCCTCTTCACTTTTTGCCTTCCCTGGTGGCTCAGATGGTAAAGCATCTGTCTACAATGTGTGAGACCTGGGTTCAAGCCCTGGATTTGGAAAATCCCCTGGAGAAGGAAATGGCAATTGACTCCAGTATTATTACCTGGAAAATCCCATGGACAGAGGAGCCTGGTAGGCTACAGTCTATGGGGTCACAAAGAGTCAGACATGACTGAGCAACTTCAATTTCACTTTCTGCCATAAGGGTGGTGTCATCTGCATATCTGAGGTTATTGATATTTCTCCTGGCAATCTTGACTCCAGCTTGTGTTTCTTCCAGTCCAGCGTTTCTCATGACGTACTCTGCATGTAAGTTAAATAAGCAGGGTGACAATATGCAGCCTTGATGTACTCCTTTTCCTATTTGGAACCAGTCTGTTTTTCCATGTCCAGTTCTAACTGTTGCTTCCTGACCTGCATACAGATTTCTCAAGAGGCAGGTCAGGTAGTCTGGTATTCCCATCTCTTTCAGAGTTTTCCACAGTTTATTGTGATCCACACAGGCAAAGGCTTTGACATAGTCAATGAAGCAGAAATAGATGTTTTTCCAGAACTCTCTTGCTTTTTCCATGATCCAGCGGATGTTGGCAATTTGATCTCTGGTTCCTCTGCCTTTTCTAAAACCAGCTTGAACATCAAGGAGTTCACGGTTCACGTATTGCTGAAGCCTGGCTTGGAGAATTTTGAGCATTACTTTCCTAGCGTGTGAGATGAGTGCAATTGTGCGGTAGTTTGAGTATTCTTTGGCATTGCCTTTCTTTGGGATTGGAATGAAAACTGACCTTTTCCAGTCCTGTGGCCACTGGTGAGTTTTCCAAATTTGTTTGGCATATTGAGTGCAGTACTTTCACAGCATCATCTTTCAGGATTTGAAACAGCTCTACTGGAATTCCATCACCTCCACTAGCTTTGTTTGTAGTGATGCTTTCTAAGGCCTACTTGACTTCACATTCCAGGATGTCTGGCTCTAGGTGAGTGATCACACCATCATGATTATCTGAGTCATGAAGATCTTTTTTTGTACAGTTCTTCTGTGTATTCTTGCCACCTCGTCTTAGACTGCATGAATTTTTTCTGATGAGTTTAGGTGAGTGCATATCTTCCTGTCTTTTTTCTTAATTCCACTCTAAGCATCTGCCTCAAATGAAAATTCAGAAAGCAGTGGAAAGCAAATTTATAGGGAAAACAGAAGATACATTTTTAATAGAGAGGTAGAGGCAAGATCATAATACAGAAACAACTAATATCACAGAAAACCAGAAATGTAATACCATATAAAATAGCTTATTTACAAATGATGAGGGAAATAGGGAAGAAAAAACAATGAGATTTAAGCTTCTAATAATTGTAATACAATAACAGCTAACACATACACACAATGTAAAAAAAGCACCAATTAGTGACAAGAATGAACCGGGAAGAGTCAGAGACTATCCATGCAAGTCCTCGTATGCAATGTTGGTTATATAAAAGGATGTGCATAATACAGCTTAATTTGACAGTCAGGGCTTTTCCTGAGACCATAAGGGCATAGAAACCATATTAGTGTTAATTCAATTTATTCAATAACCTAGTTAATATCAATTGCATGTAGGCTAGTTAGCTTCATTAATGAGTATAAGCTCCTAACAAAGGCAGGATCATGAGGTCAGTATGAGTCAGTTAAGTTTTATCTATCGGAGGACATGTGCTATACTTTTAAGCCCAGTTATCCCCAGTTACCCCTGTCATCAGTGCATTTGGTCATGAAAGAAGTGGAGGGCTGGGTGCAGGCATGCAGAGTGGGCAGGGCAGAATTTATTAAACAAGGAGAATATGCATAGTTTGTATAATCTGTGACGACACCAGGAAAATAATTCAAAGCATGTATGTTATGAAGGTAAGTCAGTAGCATCATCTTTATTATTATTGTATATTTGCTAAACATGAGTAGCTTACTTAACTCTGTACCATTGATAAAAACCAGTTTACCAATATGGAAATCAATTGAATGCTCTTCTATTCTGGGGTGCTTTTCTTACTTTTAGCAAGAGCAGTTTTGATGTTGTCCAATAAACACAACAGGGCTTGGAAATGACCTTGAAATACTATTAATGTATTTGGAAACAGGTAGATTGGAGAGAATTATGGGAAGAGGATGCTCTTTCCAAAGTTTTGATGGGAGGGCAGATTTAAATGTAAAGTGTTAGAAACCAAAGAGATAATGGATCAAGAATATACATTCTAAATATTTTAAAAGTTGTAAGAAAACATTAGATCACCGAAAAATTTGAGCTTTAATGAGGACATACTCTGCCAATTCTGAATTCAGAAGAGACTCATTAATGTATGCTCAAACGTGTTCAGAGAAAGTTACAGACCAATAATACACGTTGTCTACATAAATGCACATATAAATACACTGCTATCTGAATGTGTGCTTCTGTGTATATACATACACTTAGCTCAAACTGAGTGTAAATGGACAAGAGCCAAGTAAATATCCATGTTTAAAAAGCAGTGTATATATTATATTTCCATTTATTCTTTTAAAAGAATAGTTGCTGAGGCTAATAATTTTCTTTAAAGGCTACTCTAAAGACCTCTGGGATTCTGCCCTGCTCAGTTCTTTCTATAAAATTATAAGCCTTGAAAATTTACCACATTCAAGGTCCTTGACATTTATTTTAAATTATTTAACTCCCCACAATAACTCTATGAACTCTGAACTATCATTGTCCCTATATTAAAAATGAGGAAATTGAAGCTGGATGAGAATAAGTAATGTGCCTAAAAATCATGATTAATGAAAGGACTAAATTTTTATTCCCAAGCCCATCTTTTAATTCTATACTGCCTCTTTCTGTATTTTATATTAGAATTGGTAGCATGTTAAAAAGAAAAATTGGTAGCATTTATCAGTTGGAAACATGGGTTTAGGTTCTAAGATTTTCAAAACCCCTTGTGAAATTTAAAAGAAATAGAACAACTGTTCAATAAATAGAACAATTTTATAGGTGATAAAGCAGATAAATAAGCAATTAAACTTGACAAGAAAAGGCTACATAGATTTAAAAGTGTGATTTTACTACTTAAGTCAATATCACTAAAGCTAATAGCTGCCTTTTTGTCTTAGCAAAAATATGAACTTAGTATGATGAATTATGCATTACCTGAACAAAATCTGATTGTGAAATCCTCTGAAGAATTTACTTGAATCCTGTTTTTCCAGTTAGAGCTTTTACTTGCTTCAGGGAGAATTTGGTAGTGAGGAGAGGTTCACAGAAAAGGAGTAAATAAGAAAGAGATTTCTCTAACCCACCTCACTAGGGAATCATAGGAAATTTATGGACATACTACCATAAAAAAAAAAAAAAAGCAACAAGAACAACAATAGCTGACATTTCCTGAGTGTTTTGTGCTTCAGGCTCCCTCTGAAGGGCTTTACTATGTGTTAACTTGCTTAATCCTTACAAAACAAAGGCAAGAATAAACCTGATAAGAAACCTTGACATTGTGGCATCACGTTTTTGTTTTTGTTTTTTCCCCAAATGGATTCTATATTTACTATCTTCAGTTACTGGACTTCCCAAACTTGGAATGCCAACAATTTGTGGCACTACTTTTCAAGGTAGAGAGGCACTCTACTTAATGAAAGAAGTGAACATGTCAATCATATATATGAGTTGTCAATCATGTGCTATGTAGGAAGAATCATCATAGATTGCTTTATTATATTGACTTACTTCGTGTGGATTGAGCTGGGTCTTCGTGGCTGCATGAGGGCTTTCTCTCGCTGTGGCTAACGGGCTGTTCTTGCAGCCTGTTGCAGTGCACAGGTTTTTCATTGCAGTGGCTTCTTTTGTGGGGCACAGGCTCTAGAGTGTGTGGGATTCAGCAGTGGCAGCGCTTGGCTCAGTAGTTGTGGTTCATGGGTTGGAGGGCACGTGGGCTCCTGTAGTTGTGGGTCAGGGCTTAGTCGCTCCGTGGCGTGTTAAATCTTCCTGGACCGTGGAGGGAGCCTCTGTCCCCTGCATTGGCAGGTGGATTCTTATCTACCGTACCACCAGGGAAGTCCTCGAGCTACTTTAAATACCAAATTTTTATAACACGTTTCAGCTACCGGATTTATAAAATATTGATTTAGATAGACACTTCCAAAAATATCATTTTTAAATTAAAAAATATATCTACTTCTCATATTTATTTGTCAACCCCACCCAATCTAAAGATGTCTGGCTTAGAACTTTTAGAGAGATAATGTTAACCAGTAAGATGATACTCTCCTTTTGCTTTTGTTTTTGAAAGTATCATTGAAGTCATTTACTAGGTCTCTACTTAAAGAGTGGCTTTGACTTCTTCTGCAAGACTCATTTTCACTTCTTTTGGTCCTACTTTGGTTTCCTACAGTCATGGACCATGTCAGACCCTGTAGAGTCTGCTTCTGATGCCTGGTCAAAGCTGGAACACTTAAGCTGGAAGGAAAATCCTCATATATCATGTAGTCGTTTAACTTTCCTCTGTTTCTATATAGATGAGGAAGAAAAAAATAGAGAAACCAAGTAGAAAGTGGTAGAGTGACATGACTTTTGTTGAGCAACACTTCTAATTCTTTTTTCCAGCACTGATTGAATTGTCTCCCTGTTTACTTGTGGCTGTTTTCTCAGCTCACGCAGGTAAGTAGGTAATGTATTAATAGAAAATAAGTATCTCAGTAGACTGGATTCTTGGCTACATGTCAGTGATTTGTAATTTGATTTCTCTCCAGCCTACCTCTTATTAATAATGTGGTTATTCTTTTCAAAAGAACAATTTGATCTAGTTCATAATCTGAATATCACAGTCTATTAGCTGGCATCTAGCTCCACATACGTTCTTGGCTTTTGTCCTTTTGCTCAATAACTCTCTGAGAACAAAGTCATGAATATATTGCAGATCACACCCTATAAGATTTAAAGGCTTAATTAGAGTCATGTTGTTTATAACATCTAATAATTCCCAAGATGACACTGGGTCATCTCACCAAGGAACCAGAGAGGGAACTGTGCCTGATTGACCATTTATTGTTCGGGGATGACTAGGGCAATTGGCTCCAATAAATACTTAGTTTTTACCCATCCTAGGCTGAATATAATGTTAGATCATGTGGGAAATTTCAAGAAGTAAAGGATGTGGTCTAAGAAGTTTCTGTGTTACTAAGGAGTTTCTGCGGTACTATGAGTCAGGGTGAGGTATTGGCATGGGTCAATCAGAAGAGGAATCTAGCAGGAAGATGAGTTAGGTGGGAAGTAAAAAGTGCTGATCTGAGTGAGTGAAAGTGAAGTAGTTCCAAGACTATAATAACAGCTTGCTTATTGAGTTCTTACTTTGTGCCAAACATTGTTCTAAACACTTTGCTTGTATCAACATAATATATATAACATAAACATTTGTATTAATCTAATTTATAATAATCCAGTGAAGTGAACCTTGCTATTGTTCTCATTTTGTGAGATGAGGAAGGCTAGAGAAGGCAATGGCACCCCACTCCAGTACTCTTGCCTGGAAAATCCCATGGACGGAGGAGCCTGGTAGGCTGCAGTCCATGGGGTCTCGAAGAGTCGGACATGACTGAGCTACTTCACTTTGACTTTTCACTTTCATGCATTGGAGAAGGAAATGGCAACCCACTCCAGTGTTCTTGCCTAGAGAATCCCAGGGACGGGGGAGCCTGGTAGGCTGCCATCTATGGGGTCACACAGAGTCGGACACAACTGAAATGACTTAGCAGCAGCAGCAGCAGACAGAGATGCTGGTTTACTTGCTTATGACCAGGTGCCTGTTAAGTGAAGGAGGCAGATTTCAAATCCAGGGAATCTGGCTTCAGAAGTCACATGCTAAATCATTGACTCACAATGACTTTGATAGCTGATTTTTCCATGAAAAACATAGTTAATTAAGTGGCCAATAGACACAAATGTCTTAAAGAACTTTAAGAGTCCATCTTGTTCCCTAAATGCCACATAGATTATAATCACAGTGACATGTATTTTGCTTTTTAGATGCTTTTTGAGAATTATTTTCACCTCAGTGCAGGAAAACATGGGAAACTCAGTACTTTAAAGAAGGAAATCATTATCCTTTTTAAGATAATTTTTACTAACATATACTTAACAAAACTATAACTAAGATATACAAAATTGCATATTTTAAAATATTTAACATAATCATTATACAAAGAGAATCAAAATGACCATGTACTCCTATGCTCTAGATAAGATTACCTAGCCAGAACATCACACTTAGACGTTATGCAAAAAAGTGAAATTTTAGGGATATTTGAGGAGCAGTGAGTATACAGAGCAGACTTGGAAGAGACCAGTGCATAAAATGAAGGGCAGAACATGTAGTAGGAAGTCAAATGGGCAATGCCAGCTTGTCTTTGAGACAACAGTGAGACTTCCATTCAATGCACTCATTCATTCTCTTTCCTAATAGCTTTACCTTTGTGATGATTAAGAGAGCCTTAAACTGATCTTTTTAGGTAGATTATCAATCTTCCAGCATCTCGCCTTAGATCCTTTCCAAGAAACTTGAAAGAAACTACTGTAATGAAATCTATTCATCTCTTCCAAAGATGATAGTTACCTTAGTTAGACATTAGGCCCAGTGGTATCAATGCCTGCTAAGCATTGAGATAATTTTCCAAGATAAACAATGGCTATTGAATTCATTCAGAAGGCATCAACTCTTTTAACAAGGTTGCCTGGTTTTTAATCCCAAAACCATGAGTCAGTGAAAAGTTTCAAGGGTATTATAAAGAGTTTCAGTGGAGTTCCAAAATTTTTTTCTTTCAAATCTATCAGAATTCTCCATCTGTAAATGTATATTCCTCCATATTTTGGGTAGTGGTCTCAACACAATATTCAGGACACATTACTCTTCTGATTATGTCAAAATATCCAAGTCATGTAATTCAAGTATACTGTAATGGAAGTGCAACACTCAAGCCAAAACCCAAGGTAGGGATTGGTTGCTAGTTGCTAATAAATATTTCCCAATGCCTTTGGTCTTTTACTATTAAAATGATTACCTTAATCTCATATGGGCCTGGCAATACATCATGTCCTCTCTCATCAGGGAACTCCAGATGGGATAATAAGTGGCTGGATTTGACCTGTAATTTTTATGGATGCTGCCAAAACCCTGACACCATTATCAGATTTAGTCACACGAATCTTACCAAACAGGCTGACTGTGAGTTCGTGCTGTTCTCTGACAAGCAGCTTTATGCACTGACACTTTCCTAATGCCATGAGAAAACTCTTGGAAGCTTGGTTTAGCTAAGGCTGTAAAGTTGACCATCTGGGTTGAACTGGACAGTTACTGATACAACTACTCACCCCCTTAAAAGTATAGGTAAATAAATACATTAACCCATAGTTTTAATTAATTCATTATGACTCTGAAGTGAGTTGAGAAATAGTTCGGCACAATGAGACCCAGTGGTATAGGAAATGCAACCAGGAAAGAAACCTGGGTTCTGAGAAGCCATGGAAAATGTGAAAGTCACTTCATTGTTCTGAGTCCCAGTTTCCTTATCTTTTAAATATTAAAATTACTGAATGATTTGATTAGAAAACTTCATTAGAAAAACTTACTGGGATGGTTAAAAGTTACTTATTTTTAACTGTTAAAAAAATTTTTTTAATTGCTAATTAAGAGAACTCTGTAGTTTTCCACTCAGATTACAATTGTTCTACCTACGCCCCATATAAACCATAAATAGTTATATGGCAAGTAATTTGAAAGAAAGAACCACACTTTGGTTATCATTATAGGAATCCCAGTGTATCACAAAGTAAATAGTTCTATCTTTTATCTGCATTTGAAGATCAGAGGGCAAATGGCTTTGGGAGTTTTAGAATTATCTATTAGTTTAATTCCAAATCAAGTCTCTTTGGATCCTATTAAATGAGCTGCCTTCTTACTTTTTACAGTTTTCCCACTGAAATAACCTCTTTCTTTCCACTGTTTATGAAGAATTCTTTTGTCCCCCAAGACGTCCCCCAGGACCAAGTATCTCACCCACTAGGAGAGTTGTCAGAATTCAGCTTAAGTTCAAGAGCTCTTCCCTGTCTAGAGTAAATGTGAGAACTCTGTATCTGTTCTCTGTTGCATTTTATCACCGAGGTTAATCTCATTAAGTGTTAAGTGTTGTTAGAAAGCAACTTAGTTCTTTCTGTGTATGACTCCACAGTGGGACATGGCTGAAGGACTTTTATTTCTTTTTGCAGAAGCTCATAGGACTGTTGTGGCAATTTAACTGGGTTATGTGTGTGAATTTCCAGGTATCATGCTTGACCCAGAGTGGGTGTGAAATAAACATTAGTTCTCTCTATATATCTTTTTAATATTTTATACCAAGAAATGCATATAAAAACCAACTTTCATTTAAAAATACACTTTGGGTTGAAAGTTATCATTCCTGAGTTTTTAGCTTTTTGGCTTCTATGTATTGAGGAAGCAAGTCCAGTTTCCAGAAGGGGTAAAACTATAACTGAATTTCCATGGCTAATTAGTTTCTTTGTTAATATCGGAACCATTGAATACAAAATTTACCCAGATTCCTCCTTGAAGTTTTTGTGAAGTACATTCTTCTTCCTTCATCAGTCTGACAGCTGAAATTCAAAAGGCTATTTGTCACTTGCTGGTGCTATCACCAGCCCATGATGTTAGCCAGCTGTGAGACAGCTGCTACCTTCCACTTCAGAAATGACTGCAAATCAGCTATTAGTGAAGCGCCCAATTGAGGGCTTTTCAGCTACATGTTGAATTTCTCAAGAACAGAATCCTGATTTGTTGATCTTGTGTTATTATCCAGGCTTGGCCTAGGTACACAAACCAGCTTGGGAATGAAACAGAGATTGAATTCAGTTTCTTCCTTTTAAGTGACTGACTAAAACCTTTTTATTAGTTTTCCTTTTCCAATATGACTAGTTTTATTTCCTCTTCAAATTATTGTGTCTAAATAGACAGGGCCTTGGAATGAGATCACCAAGTCAACATTCCATTATGAATCTTTCTTGACTGCAAGGAATAGAAAAGGCAGAGGGGAGGGGAGGGAGGCAGGAGGTGGAAAATTAAGTGTGAAAGCATCCCAGACAAGAGCAAACACTGGTGACCGATGTCAGGCACACTTCCACCTGCAGCTGCCTGGAACCAAACATGCTCATTATTTGATACGGGGATATTTAGCAAGGTTCATTTGACTGTTCCAGAATGACTTGTCTCATGTCCACTCCCATGGTCAGTCTGTCCTTGGACTTTGTAAAATGCCTTCCAGAGACATGTACTAAAAAGCATTTTTTTTTTTTTCAGGTTTCCTTAGAGGAATATCCATATTGGACTTTTCTTTCAGGGGTATTAATTTACCGAGGATGGATGAAACTTTCCCTTCTTCCTCTTTTCTTTGTTTGTTTTTCTTTTGAGCCAGTCCTCATCTTAAACTCAATGTTATTATGCAAAAAGAAGGAAAAATTTACTTGAAGAAGAACCAAGGAGTGTTCAGTTCAAGCCTGTAGTTAAAAGAAACTGCTTATTAGTTTTTTTATGTCCCAATTTTCTCTTTGTTTTTACAAGTATGCAACTATTTAGAGACCTAGACTGGATACAGAGTGATTCCATATTCCAGTTATCTGACAGATGATATATAATAATCAGTCAATTAAACAGGTCTTCGCTTCACTTATTAGGACTAGTACAAATTTTCAGACTATGGAAGAATCCATGAAGAAGTTGCACTCGCCAGCAGGCACAATTAAGGAAAACATTACAGCCAGTGGACACTGTCAGAGCATCACAAGCCTTTTGAACTAATAAATAGTACAACCCAGAGCTCAGATTCAAAATACCAGCTGTTTAAAGAGAATTTGAGACCAAATGCTTTATACATCTGTGTCATGGAAAACAGCAATCTGCTGCACTTCTTTTTTGCAAGTAGACTCTCTCCAAGTTAAATAGGGCAATGCCCAAGGAGTGTTCCATGGATTCTATAATCATGTCCTCTTTGTAGCAAAGATTCCATTAGTTGGTTAAAAAAAAAATAGGGTGGTATTTCTACCTAATTGATTTTTTTCCAACAACCAGTTGACTGGTGAAGAAGCTTAACTCCTCAAAGGTCTGGTTTCCAAGTATTCTAAAAATTACCACATCTAAAATCTTATCAAAGTTTGAATTAGCCCTATGTGGGATTAAGGAGATGTGGCAGAAACATTTTGCTATTCCCAGGAGGGTCCAGTGCTACATTAGTCAGAGGAGACTTGAAAAAAGTGTCTGGAATATGAGGCAATTTCCAAAGGGCTGCTTACAGGGCTCTCCTCATTGACCAAGCATATTGGGTCAGACTTGACAAAAGATCAATTGACTTTGGATAATGATTTGTTTTCTTGACCTAAATGCTGCAGTGATATAATAAGGATGAGAGAGGAGTGGGGGGGTGGGGGATGGGGACTTGCATAAGCTACTCTTCCTTGTATATTTTTTTCTCATGCATGGATTAGAACAATAGCGAAATCGTCCTCCTTCCAAAGACTGATTGCTCTTCTTGGTGTAAACGTTATACTGAAATTACTGTTAATGAAGACTAGTTAACTCTTTCAGTGAGAGAAGAAAATATGACAAGAGACTTGGGAAACCATACTTTCATCTGTG
Source organism: Redunca redunca (assembly GCA_006410935.1). Taxonomy (NCBI): domain Eukaryota; kingdom Metazoa; phylum Chordata; class Mammalia; order Artiodactyla; family Bovidae; genus Redunca; species Redunca redunca. The sequence continues at coordinate 1,768,449 of SJYQ01000113.1, read as the reverse complement.
ATGCTTTATTTCTTATGCTGAATGGTAAATCAATGGATCACATTACATTATTTTTTATACTTTTAGTATATCTGAAACACCTCAGTATTAAATAAGAATCTCCCAGGTGAGCCACTAAGAATCTGGGGCTTCGGAATGACACAGACCTAAGTTTAAGCCTTGTTTCTCCCAAACATCAACTGTGGGTTTTTTTTAAAGTTACTCAACCACAAATCAATTTCTTCAACCTTAAAATGAGACCACAGGGGTACCTGCTTCATGGGGTTATTTTCTAGATTAAATTAATTAATGCACTTACAGTGCACACTGCTTGAAATGCTACAATCAAGACAGTAAGTTTATGCTCAGACATAAACTGCAGGTTGTATCCTACACTTGTGTGTAGCATAATTACCCCTTTGAAAACTTACTAGCCATATTATACTGGCTAAGTCATTTAAACCTCTGAGAGCCCGATTCTTCCTCTTACAAAAGTGAAAAGAATCACATTACCTATTCTGTCTTTGTTATAGGATCCCTAGGAATATTAAGTGCAATAGTGTGTAAAAACACTTTGAAATATTTAAAGTCACCATAAAAATTAAAGCATTTCTTTAAACAAATTAAAATATTTTTATTTGTTACATTCACTCATTCAACATTTTTTAATTGTTGGAAAGAATATACTGCTAAATTGGACCCTTTGATAAATTCTGTGATTACAGAAATAATTTTAATAAAATATATGATTTCTACCTTCATGCCCTCTTAGAGCGCACAGTCTGGTGAAGGGGATGAACAGTAACTGAATATCTTAGTCAGCCTAAGCCTCCATGCTACTGTACAAAGATAAGAAGTGGTTTTCATGGTGAAATGCTAGAGAATTAGGGGTGGACAAACAATAAAATCTTTGTAGACTGTGTTCATGATGTTGGTCAAAGAAGTCACTGAAGGACACTAAACATAATGTTATGGGACCAAATTTATTTATTAGGTCATTTTTAATTCAGATTAGAAAGGGAAAAAAAGTGAAGTAGGTAAACCAGTTAAGAAGGTTTTTTTTTTAGTCCAAGAAGAGAGTCTAGGAGTTTGGAGTAGAATGGAGGTAGGGTAATGTTGGAGAAAGATATATTGGATTGGTTACAAAGAAATATGCAGAGTACATCATGAGAAACACTGGACTGGATGAAGCACAAGCTGGAATCAAGATTGCCAGGAGAAATATCAATAACCTCAGATATGTAGATGACATCACCCTTATGGCAGAAAGTGAAGAAGAACTAAAGAGCCTCTTGATGAAAGTGAAAGAGGAGAGTGAAAAAGTTGGCTTAAAGCTCAACATTCAGAAAATGAAGATCATGGCATCTGGTCCCATCACTTCATGGGAAATAGATGGGGAAACAGTGGAAACAGTGGCTGACTTTATTTTTCTGGGCTCCAAAATCACTGCAGATGGTGATGGCAGCCATGAAATTAAAAGAAGCTTACTCCTTAAGAGAAAAGTTATGACCTAGAAGCATATTAAAAAAGCATAGACATTACTTTGTCAACAAAGATCTGTCTAGTCAAGGCTATGTTTTTTCCAGTAGTCATGTATGGACATGACTATAAAGAAAGCTGAGCACTGAAGAATTGATACTATTGAACTGTGGTGTTGGAGGAGACTCTTGAGAGTCCCTTGAACTGCAAGGAGATCCAGCCAGTCCATCCTAAAGGATATCAATCCTGAATATTCATTGGAAGGACTGAGGCTGAAGCTGAAATTCCAATACTTTAGCCACCTGATGTGAAGAGTTGACTCGTTTGAAAAGACCCTGATGCTGGAAAAGATTGAGGGCAGGAGGAGAAGGAGGTGACAGAGGATGAGATGCTTGGATGGCATCACTGACTCAGTGGACATGAGTTTAGGTAAACTCTGGGAGTTGGTAATGGACAGGGAAGCCTAGCGTTCTGCAGTCCATGGTGTTGCAAAGAGTTGGACACGACTGAGTGACTGAACTGAACTGTACAAACAAAAACCTGAAGAAAGCTTTCAGCCAACTCAAATACATATTTAGGACTGGAGAGTGGCCGATGAATTGGCTTTGGGTTGGGTGGAGCTGAGACAGGAAGAAAAGTTTCCCGCTTCATTGACTGATATTGGAGATCACAACTTAAAGACAAAAGGTTGGATGTAAAACTTTTGAATGATCTCTTAAAGTGTAACACTTTGTTGAAAGGTAAATTAATCAATTCACCCAAAATGCATTTACTGAACTACTAATGGCAAAGTACTGGTCACATGATGGAAAACAATAGAGACAGATGTAATTCTGCTCTCATAGTGCTTATAGACTAAAAAGGGAGAACATGACTAAAATAAGTGGATAAAATCATCACAAGTTATGAGAACCCTGAATCATTTTCCTGTGGCTGCCATAGCAAATGACTGCAAACCCAGCAACTTAAAAGAAATGTAGTCTCTAATGCTCCTGAGGACCAATAAGTATAACTGGGTTGAAATCCAGGTGCCAGCAAGGCTGCCATCACTCTAGAGGTTCTGAGGGGAAGCCCCTCTTTGCCGCTTTGAGCTTCTAATGACCACTGGCATTCCTGGGCTTGTGGCCTCATCATACCAGTTCTGCCTCCATGATCATGTTGCCACCTTCTCTTTCATGGTTAACATCTTCTTCAGCCTTCCTCTTATAAAGGACACTTGTGATGGCATTTAGGTTTCCTCTGGAGAAGTCAGAATAATCTTCCCATCTCAAGATCTTTAACTTGATCACCGTTGCAAGGTTTTTCTGCCACACAAAATGACACATATTCCAGGAATTAGAAGGTGGGTATCACTTAAGGAAATATTTCTAAGCCTACTGTCTGCCTTATGAAGGAAATAAGCATGGGATTATGACATGAGATAATGATGATGATATTCCTGATGGCTGGAGGGTAATGATGAGGAAGACTGGTACATTGAAGGAATGATGAGGAATGAGGCATATTGCAAAGAGAGACTGAGATCAGATCAGGGTGCTGCAGGTGTCCAGATTTTATTCTAAATGTATCAGGCACTCATCCAAGGAATTGAATTAGAAAGCAATGTAATTTTATTTACATGTTTATAAAGATCATTGTCTCTGCGGTAGGTAAAGAAAATTGGCAGGAGATGAATGACAAAGGAAGCCGGGCGGTATGCCAAGAGACTACTATGGTCCTGAGGACAGAAGAGGATGACGGTTGGAATGTGGAGGTGACAATGGAGATGGAGCATCTGGGACAGAGCTGAGATTCATGTTAGAAACATATAATCAGGGTTTGATGGATTGGGCTTCCTGGTGGCTCAGATGATAAGGAGCCTGCCTGCAGCACCGGAGACCCAGGTTCAATCCCTGAGTTGGGAAGATCCCATGGAGAAGGAAATGGCGACCCACTCCAGTACTCTTGCCTGAAGAACTCCATGGATGGAGGGCCTGGTGGTCTGTGGTCCCTGGGGTCACATAGAGTCAGACATGCCTGAGTTACTAGCCCTGAAACACTAGGTAGATTGGGTGTGAAGGGTGAGAGGGACAAGGAAGAATAAGAGAGGGGACTGCACTTACATTTATAACTTTAATGTTAAATAACTGATGATCTTACTTACTGATACGGAGAAGGGAAATTCAGGAGGAAACAGGAGTCTGCCTTGGAATATGGATCCTCGAATGACCACGAGGTTATGGAGCTGTCAAGCAGGCAGATGGGTGAACAGATCTGGAGCTCAGGGAAGAGGTATGGGCCAAAAACATACATGAAGGAATATTTAGCAGAGAGGTAGGAATTCAATTACCTGCCACCTCCTGCTTGACCACTTCCAATTTGCCTTGATTCACGGACCTAACATTCCAGGTTTCTATGCAATATTGCTCTTTACAGCATCAGACTTTGCTTCCATCCCCAGTCACATCCACAACTGGGTGTTGTTTTTGTTTTGGCTCCGTCTCTTCATTCTTTCTGGAGTTATTTCTCCACTGATCTCCAGTAGCCTGTTGGGTACCTACCAACCTGGGGAGGTCATCTTTCAGTGTCCTATCTTTCTGCCTTTTCATACTGTTCGTGGGATTCTCAAGGCAAGAATACTGAAGGAGTATTATGAGGAAGGAGTTGTATGAAGAAAGTTAAAGAGAGAGGAAAAAAACAACAGCAATAACAAAGTGAGAAGGAATGGCCAGTAACAGAGGGAGGAAATACCCAGAAAAGTATTGTTCTGGAAGTCAAGAAAGGAGAGTGTTTCATACAAGAGGGAAGATGGACAAATGTGCTTTGTGTGTTTGACAACATGGAGGTCACTGATTTTGACAAGAGCAGTTTCAATGGAATTTGATGATGGTACCAAAGCCAGGTTGGACTGGGAAGCCATTAATAATAGGAAAAGCAAAAAGGTGAATGTAAGTGAGGATATAGAGACAGCACACAGACAGCTTTCTGGACGTTTTCCTGTGGAGGGGAACAGAAAATAAGATATGACCAGACAAAGATTTTAATTCTAAAGGAAGACACTATTAGGGTACATTTGTATATTTTCTGAATAGGGATAATATAATAGAGAGGAAGAATTTTGGTGACACAGTGAACAAGTACCTGTTAGTTCCAGGGTGACCCTGTAATTGAGTAAAGGACCATGGTGACCTGGCTTGAGTAAATGAATATCAAAACTTTCAGCAGCTGCGTCAGCTCTCCAACTCTCTGACGTTCACCTGTGTTCTGACACCTGCGTTCTGTCCCCTGGGAAGAAGTACAGAGCCTTTTTAGCATTAACCAAACAATCCGTGTCTATTTGAGAGGCTCTACTGTACCTAGTAGCTTTCTGGGCAGAGTCACTCTCGTTTATTACTTTGTTCTTTTCACTTGAGAAGCCCCAGTGTTTCTTTTATGATTTAAGAGGACTTTTCTTAAAGTCAGTTTTGGTTTCATCCCCATGCATTATACATCTTGCTAGCAATGATCGAGCCAGATTCTTTTCCCAGGTTCCAGTAGGAGGTGGGATGGGAGGGGATCACTTGTTATCAGATATTCTTAAGTGCGTTAGGAACAGGAGTAGTCCAAGACATCCCCTCCCTTGGCATCTCCCTTGCCTCCACAAGCAGCTTCCAGCAATACAACAATCCATGCTTCCACTTATCTAGAATTGGATTATTTTCCCCAAATAGGTGCATAGGCAAGGGGTTGACTGGAGGAGAGACTTCAAAGCCTTGAAAACGTCAGCCTCCAGCCCCCAGCCTTACCTCTTCACTCTTTTGCTTCATGAGGAAGTTGTCAGGGTCTGAATACCAGTCCAGCCTCTTGCTGCTCTGACACCCCAATCCCAAGCTTCATTAAAAATGTGCCTGAAATGTAGAAGGTAGATATTATTCCTAGAAGATTTAAAGGAAGAACTGGGCATTGTGGCTTCACGTTCCATGAAGACATGGGATCTATGTTTTCAATCAGCTGTAGTTCTGTCAAGAAGGAAGAATTTGTTGAAAAGAGAAGGTTAGCAGAGGATGGAGTTCTCTTTCCTCTGCCCATTCCATACTCGGATTTGAATTTGAACAGCCCTAGTTTGTAAGCACCAAGCCTAGTGTTTACCTTGAGACTCCCCAGTCCGGGAATCTGGTGATTACTTCCCCATGAGAAGGACATATATTATAAGGAATCAGGAAAGTGAAGGTCAAAGTGAAGTGAAGTGGAAGTCGTTCAGCCATGTCCAACTTTTTGTGACCCCATGGACTGTAGCCTGCCAGGCTCCTCTGTCCATGGAATTCTCCAGGCAAAAATACTGGAGTGAGTTGCCATTTCCTTCTCCAGGGGATCTTCCGGACCCAGGGATTAAACCTGGGTTTCCTGCACTGCAGGCAGATTCTTTACCATCTGAGCCACCAGGGAAGCCCAAGGCAGGAAGGTCAAGGTACTATTTTACCAAAACGATTGGAATAAATCCAGAACTCTATGTTACATTCCCCCCAAGAAATCTCACCTGAGGGGGAAAAAAAGAAAACAAGTGACTTGGTTCAGAGAGTAAAAACATGTACTAGGTGAAAAGTCCATTGTTGCAGCCACAGGGCAAAAATCAGGCTTGATAATGATGTTCATGAAACTGTGGCATGGTAGTGCCCCAGAGGAACCTGATTAAGAGTTGCAGTTAAGAGCCAGTGGTCCCACGGGGACGTATTCTGACCTGTGTGCACACTGAGGCAGTTTGGAAACATTTCTAATCTTGGGTGAGCTTAGCAACTCAGGCATCCCTAGTGATAAAAAACAATAACCCCAAAGAGAATACTAATGCTAAACTTAACTACCCTCCCCACAACTTTGCCATAAGAGAATCATCATTTATATTTTGGATATTTGTATTTCAAATAATAATTTTAGCCTAGGATAACTAATCTATGATTTGCTCTGGCAACAGTAAATCCTTTATCTCCATAGTATGCATTTAGACTTGCTTAAAATATTCTGTATTCTCTCAAGATAGGCTTTTTTTCAATGTTAACTTCTGGGGTGGCAAGAGAGAGTGATATTTAGAATCGTAATAATAATATTCCAGACAGGGGTGCAGAGATGAAAGTGACTTTCCTCTGTTGAAGAATGTTCTGAAACGCAGGGCTGGCATTTTGATTCTCAAGTAAGGGCTATGTACTCTGATTACAGGCAGTGGTAAAACTTTCCAACTTCTCATTGTTGAAGCTGAAAGCGCATAGTATTTCTACAACATTCTAAAGGAGAATTTGGATCAACCAAGATAATACCAGTTCTAAAATGTAGCTCTGAAGCCACTTGCCATATCATCAGAACCCATAAAACAGGTTGCATATTCCTTAAGATCTCCAATAGGTCTTTGCTTATGTGGCTTTTCACTGATCAGTTAGCATCTACTTGGGAAGAAGAGGCTTCCCTGGTGGCTCAGAGGGTAGAGCGTCTGCCCGCAATGAACGAGACCTGGGTTTGATCCCCGAGTGGGGAAGACCCTCTGGAGAAGGAAATGGCAACCCACTCCAGCACTCTTGCTTGGAAAATTCCATGGATGGAGGAGCCTGATGCTACAGTCAGTGGGATCATAAAGAGTCAGACATGACTGAGCAACTTCACTAGGAAGAAGGGAACATAAGCAGAGCAAAGGAAGTGACAAGGCAGAGACAGGACCTCACAATGAGGAACATTGCCTCTAAATGCTCTGCTTCAAAGGTTTGCTTTTATTTGTTATCGGCTTCTCTTTCACTCCCAGAGAGAGTCCATCAGAGCCTCACTTGAGACTGCTTTCAACTGTGGTTTCATGTAGAGGGTGACCTGTCAAAATTCAGTGGAGTCCATGCAGGTGAAATGGAGCAGACACTGGAAACTGCCAAGAGAGCAGAGGCTGCACTTTATTTCACAACCAGATGATGACAAGGGAAAGCCAGAAGCCCAGGAATCCAGGCTGCCATGGGGACTTGGCAGCTAGACCCCAGGCCATGAGGCAGGACACCAGAGTTCAGGCAGACAGTGTTCCACCGGAGCTCCAGGCCAGTTGAATCATCCTGAACCATGAATGGGAAAGACAAAACCAGGTCAGGTGCTCCATTAACCAGGGACCAGGGAGAGATCACAGTATTCCTTGAGGTTTCTTCTCCAGTGTTACTCAAGGTCAGGCAGCATCTAGAGGGCCCTCAGGGTTTCAGTAATTCTTGGAAGGGACAGCCCGTGGCCCATCAGATTGAAAGCGTTACTGGGCATTCAGAAGCCAATTTCCTGGGCCAGTTGCAACTCTTCACCTTTATGTCCTTGAATCATGACCAATGGCTTGCCCTTCCTCTTTGGTGTTTGTACCATTCAGATATTTACTCTCTATTCTCAGGCACTCTCATGCCCTGGGTAAAGCCATTAATGAGTGAACAAATGTTTGCTGAAATGGATGTCTCTGTGTTAGACACTGAACAGGGAACACACAAGTTCAGGGCCAGAGGCTCTCCCCGCAGGGCCTTTTCAATGTGCTCTGGTCAGTGTAGATTACTGCTGTCACTGTTACAAGATAAGGTAGGTGAGGGTAAATGGTGAATAAGAGGATGCAGAAGTAATAGTTATAGAAGCTCAGATTACTGAACTGATTAGACAGAGTAAAGCAATGTTGACTCACTGAGGCGCAATAAGACTATTATTGCACTGTTGCACTGTGCAAGCCATCTTATTCACTAGGCTTTATGTTCTTTGCTTCCTAGAGTAGTACCCTGCTCGTCTGAATATATCACACTGTGTCTAGTACATTGCTTACCTTGTAGGGGCCAGTCTGCAGAGGTCTTTGAGCCTCTGGGCATATGGTTTCCCTTTCTGAAAGCCTCTCCGAGCACCACTATTTCCTTGTTCCTGACACTTTTGCTGGAATAACTCATGTCATTCAGTTTCAGGTTGGACATCACCACCTCTGCAGGGTTTACCTAATTCTCTCTCCAGATGTTTTGGCTAGGTGTTCCTCTTCTGGTTTCCCCCAGTGTCCTTGTCAAGACACTTACATTACTCACTGAATTATGTCTTCCCTTACTGCCCTGTAAACTCGTGGGCAGGAACAGGGTCTTGAGTTCACATACCTAGAGCATGCCTGGCTCAGAGTGGAAACCTAATAAATGCTCACTCTTTTAATGAATGAACGCATGAAAGAGTGAATGCATAAAGGGAGGCGTCATGAAGACATGGAGGCAGTTGCTTTGGCTGTGTTTTGAGCCCCTTTCCTGGTCTTCAAATTGGCCCCCTTCTTCTGGCAATGGGGTTCCTCTAATCTACATCCACCTGGGAGGTCTCATTGGAGTGATTTGCAAGGAAGGGGTGCAATCATCAGGATGTTTATTGGACCATCCTCTCCCTCTAGGCTGGCTGTTACTTCACAGAAGTGGAAGACTGGGCAGGTTACAACTCACCAGTCTTCCCACTGTGACTCTTTCATTTCCAGCCAATTGACAAATGTGTATTGACTTCTCAGTGCACGTTCTCTGTTGCCCTTGGCTTAATAAAAACCTGTACAACCATCCTCTGGTTAAATTTCTACTCTTTCCCCAATTTTATGTGAGAAGAAACTTAGTTACATAACGTACAGGTGGTCAAGCCAGGCTAGCGACACACATCCCTTTCAAACCAGAAGTGTCTGGGTTTACAGGCTGTGACAGGTTGTTCCCCCTCTGCCTTGGAGGTCCTGGTTCACTATCTCCTGTCAGTAAGGAATGAACGGGGGAAAGCATTTCCTAAGCTTGAGTTCCTATGGCTTTCTTAGAAAACAAATACCAGCTTTTTATAGATTCTGATTTATTAGCCAAGCCAGCTTGCTGAGTGACTTTGAAAACGTTTGGAATCCATTGCTCTATTAACAGTGGTCACAAAGAGGAGAAAGTGGGACTATTCACAATGTCAGCCTTGGTTTTCTTTCACCTTCTCTCCACCACCACTCCCAGACCCCACTCCTGAAAGGCATGGCCATCTCTCAGTGCCCTTGGGATACTAGAAAGCCCTTCTTTTCCTGGAATATCTTGGATTCAGTGTTCCCTTCTGCTAGGCTTTCACTTCATCTGAACAGACACCTTACCTCTCAGGACTCCTCTTCCATTGTCTCGCCAGGATTTCTGAAATTTCTCCAACCAAGAACAAAGCCTTTCTTTAGTAATTAGTAATAAGTTTTGAGCCATGAATACCCAGGGATGAGAAGCTACTTGATTCAACTTGATATACATCAGGTTTGTCCCCAAGGCTTGAGTTTCATAGAGAATAGGGAATATAGAAGTAGATGCTGATTTCATGGAGAATTCCATGACAGGGAAGAAAACAAATTAAACTGGAGATACCCAGAGAAGTTGTCATCTTCAAGGTTTGCCCTTAGGCAGTTTTCTCGTAACAGTGTTCATATCTTTATCTCTTTTGTCTTCCAAACATTACTGTGAAGATGGAAGTCATAGCAATCATAATATTCTTTTTGGAGGAATACTTAGGGCTTCCCTGGTGAATCCACCTTCAATGCAGGAGACTGGGTTTGATTCCTGGGTTGGGAAGATACTCTGGAGAAGGGAATGGCTACCCATTCGAGTATTCTTGCCTAAAGAATTCCATGGACAGAGGAGCCTGGCCGGCTATGGTCCATGGGGTCTCCAAGAGTCAGACATGATTGCGTGATTTTCACTTTCACTTTTTCACAGACACGGTGGGAACAGTAGTACAAGCAGCCAGTTAGGAGTGTACACCCAATGGTAGTCAAAGTCTTCTCATTTAGAGATTATACAAACATAAGAGAAAGCATCGAACCAGACCATCCTAAAGGAAATCATTCCTGGGTGTTCACTGGCATGACTGATGTTGAAGCTGAAACTCCAATACTTTGGTCACCTGATGTGAAGAGCTGACTAATTTGAAAAGACCCCGATGCTGGGAAAGATTGAAGGTAGAAGGAGAAGGGGATGACAGAGGATGAGGTGGTTGGATGGCATCACCAACTCAATGGACATGAGTTTGGGTAAACTCCGGGAGCTGGTGATGGACAGGGAAGCCTGGTGTGCTGCAGTCCATGGGGTTGCAAAGAGTCGGACACGACTGAGTGGCTGAACTGAACTGAACTGAAGAGAAAATGGAAGGCAGAAACCGTTCGTGGTCTTTATTTTTGACACATATAAAGTATTCTTAAGTTGCAGAGAGTATTCTCTAGCTGGCTGAATAGGGTTTCTCCAGGCAATAGTCTCATATTTATCTTTGGTTCCCAGAACCTAGCATTGGTCCTGGAGTTTATTATGTGCATAGTAAATATTTCCTGATTTGATATTCATATGTATTCCCTTTGAGATTCTTTGTATTTCATTTAACTAGGACCTCTCAAGTTTTTGCATTGGTTTTGTAACATGTAAGGATGTTTCTTGAAATCGCTCTGAAATATTTTGTCTTTTATTTGCAACAGGTCTCTTATTTGTGAGAAGCTCTCTCTTCCTTAGGAGAATAGGCTGAATAATATATGTGAAAGGACCAAAACTCCTCCAGAGATAAATACTTGTGTATATACTGTCTTTCCCCTCACTCCTTGCCCCTCCTGCACACATAAATGCAAGTCATTAAGCAAGGGCTTTGTTTTCTTCACTCCTGTAATCCTAGAAGAATATTTAGAAGATCACCTAGAAGAATAACTAGTATACTTGACGTGCTATACAAATATGATGGTTAACTAACCAAAGTCAAAGACTTTTAATGCTAAAGAGGATAGATGTTAGAGGAGAAGTTTTGATATTCATTTTAAAAAAAATTATTGCACTGGGGTTGACGTACATGTTGTGTTAGTTTCAGGTGTGATATTCTCTTTCATTAGATCAGTCTTATACTCCTTCCCTGTGGTCCAACTGAGTTTGTACAAATTAAATTGTTGACATTAAGCCTGGCTGAAATGTATTAATGAAAGAGAGTTTGCTAGAAGAAAGGAATAAAAAAAGCAAAACTAGAATAAGAAAGACTCTATTTTCTATAGGAAATGTCAGTCTTCTCATCTCACATGTGGAGATGATACACTTTCTTCATGATATTTCCCATACTGGGAACTTCTCATATCAAGCAGACTACTTTTTTTTTGAGGGATGTCTTTGAAACATATAGTAACATCATCACATGGGGTTCAGCTTACCCTCCTATTTGAGCTGTTAATTATCATTCTGGTTTCTTCTCAAAGAGATCTGCCATTGTCACCAGTAACTGGTAAAGGAGGTCAATTTTGAGTTTCCTTTTGTTGGTGAGAGGAGTTAAGGGCAAAGGACAAGTGATAAGCTTTTAAATCAAATCCATTCAGAAGCATTTCCTCTTAGAAAAGCAGATTGTATAGCCCTAGCCAATGAGAAGGCAATGGCAACCCACTCCAGTGTTCCTGTCTGGAGAATCCCAGGGATGGCGGAGCCTGGTGGGCTGCCGTCTATGGGGTTGCACAGAGTCGGACATGACTGAAGCGACCTAGCAGCAGCAGCAGCAGCAGCCAGTGACATGGTTAAGATTATGCATCAATTTGTTTGGACTAAGGAACGTCCAGATAGCTAGTATAACATCATTTCTGAGTGTGTCTGTGAGTGTTTTGGGGTGTGTCTGAGTGTATCTGTATCTGTGTGTGTTTCTGGAGGAGACACATTTGATTCATATGCTAAGTAAGTAAATCATTCTCACCAGGGCAGCCAGACGTTATCTGAACTATTTAGGGTGGTGTTGAGTACAGGAAGAGCAGATCTGTTCTCTTATTGGGCTGGAACATCCATCTTCTCCTGCCTTAACCACCAGCATTACTGGTTTCCTGGACTCCCAGCTTGCAGATGGCAGATCATGGGGTTTCTCAGACTCTGTAATTGTACAAGCCAACCTCTTAGAATAAATCTCTTTTATATACCTGTATATATTCTATTGATTGTGTTTCTCTGGAGAACACCAGCTAATAGAACCAACATTAGACTAATGAGAAAAAGATAGAAAATATTTATTTTGATAAGTTGTAGTATAGCTGACTCCCTGTGATAAAAGTTTTTATTATAATTCTTAAAATCACAGGTTAGTTTGTACTCTTCCTCATGAAGGAATTTATACTTCTTTGATTAGTTTGCTCTAAAATATCATAGAAAATGCTGGCTGTATGTGACTCAGATGTTATGTGGAGGAACTGGGTGAAAGCTAAAGAAATTGTCTGGGCTTTAAAATACCACATATTTATCATTGCTATTGTTGTTATTCTCTGCAAGTCCTAGGTTCAGACCTCATCACGTTTTAACTAGAAAAGGAAGTTGCATTTCCATTTACACCAAAATTGTAGGGCACCAAGCTCAAGTAGGAAATTAGAACTCCTCATGATATCCTGCGGGCTTCCCAAGTGGTACTAGTGGTAAAGAACCCACCTACCAATGCAGGAGACATAAGAGATGTGGGATCAATCCCTAGGTTGGGGAGATCCCCTGGAGGAGGGCATGGCAACCCACTCCAGTATTCCTGCCTAGAGAATGTCATGGACAGAGGAGCCTGGCAGGCTACAGTCCATAGGGTTGCAAAGAGTTGGACATGGCTGAAGTGACTTAGCATCATGCACATGTGATATCATGTTATTTCTCAGAGTGCCCAAGGTAAAGCTTTCCTTGTACAAGGCAGTCTTTGAGCTATAGCAATATTTTGGTGGCCACTATGTTTTTTCTTTCCTGATTGAGTAATTACCATTTAACTATAGCCTCTGAGAAGCAACTTAAGAGAGGTTCATTATCTTTGTGAGAAATTCATCATCCAAACCTATAGCAGACTTGGTGGATGAGCGTTCCTTCCTCACAGCTGAATATCATTACTCAGTATTTACGCTCTTGTTTTAACCCCTTTCATATTGACTCTGGCCTTGACCATGTGACTCTAGCCAAAAAAAGATTCAGGTCATGGATTAGTAAGTGCTTGTACCAATGCTGTATATTCAATATCTTGTTCTATTGGATATTCTCTTTTAGAATCCAGTTGTCAGGAAAGAAATTGTATTACCTTGAATCTACCATGCCATGAGAGAGCCCAAGTCAGTCATGTACAGAGGCCAGAAAGTGCATTGAGAAATCTGAGAAAGAACTAGAACCAGGGTTCCAAACACATGACCTCTGTTCAACCACCCCTCACCACTTGAGCCCGCCCACTGACAGCTCCAGGCCTTGAGAGGCAGTGATGAACCACCCCCACTGTACCTGCCAGAGCTCACAGAATCATGAGCAAATAAAACAATTGCATTTTTTTTTTGGTTTCTTTTTTCTTTTCTTTTTTAATTTATTTATTTTTTATTTTTTTATAATTTTTATTTTTACTTTGGTTTACTTTACATTACTGTATTGGTTTTGCCAAACATTGACATTAATTCACCATGAGTGTACTTGCATTCCCAAACACGAATCCCCTCCCATCTCCCACCCCATACCATCCCTCTGGGTCCTCTCCTTGCACCAGTCCCAAGCATCCTGCATCCTCCATCGGACATTGACTGGCGATTCGTTTCTTACATGATAGTATACATGTTTCAATGCCATTCTCCCATCTCATCCTACCCTCTCCC
>SJYQ01000113.1:1733566-1751343 GCA_006410935.1 Redunca redunca | reverse complement strand
GTGCACTGGAGAGACCAGTAATGGGCTATGAGATGTCAATGGTTTTGGAGTAATTTTGGGTTGCCTATTTATAGAAGCTCAGGGGTGTGTTCCTGTGTTGCTGGAGAGTTTGCGTGGTATATCTTGCTCTGAAGCTTGTTTGCCCTTGGGCGGGGCTTGGTTTTAGAGTAGGTATGGAGGCGTTTGATGCACTCCTATTGGTTAATGTTCCCTGGATTCAGGAGTTCTCTGATGTTCTCAGGCTTTGGACTTAAGCCTCCTGCTTCTGGTTTTCAGTTTTATTTTTACAGTAGCCTCTAGAGTTCTCCGTCTATACAACACTGTTGAAGAAGCATCTAGGTTAAAGATGAAAAGATTCTCCACATTGAGGGACACCCAGAGAGGTTCACTGAGTTACAAAGAGAAGAGAAGAGGGAGGGGGTTGTTAGAGGAGACTGGAATGAGATGAGGTGGGATCGAAAGAGGAGAGAGAAAGCTAGGCAGTATCACTTCCTTATGTGCGCTCCACCGTCTGGCCTGCTCATAGATGTTCACGGAGTTATACAGGGAAGAGGTGAGGGAGGAAGTAGACGGGGGTGGCCAGGAGGATCAAAAAAAGGGAAATGTAAAGGAGAGAGACAGATCCAGCCCGTAGTCAGTTCCCTAGGTGTTCTCCACCATCTGGAACTCACAGATTGACAGAGTTGGGTAGAGAAGAGAAGGGGGAGGGAAGAGACAGAGGCCACCTGCTGGAGAAAAGGAGAGTCCACAGGAGGAGATAGTGGTCAAGCCAGTAATCTCCCTCTCAAGTAAAACTGGATAGTGAAGTTTGGGTTTTTAAATGTATAAAGTTGACAGCAAAAACTAAAACGCTAGGGTTAAAAATCTAGAGTAAATGTTGGATTTTCATAAATATAATATTATTGAAATGAAAAAGGAAAAATATTTAAAAGAAGAAAAACAAAACAAAACAAACAAACAAAAAAGAAACAAAGCCGCAAGAATTATTAAAAACCTGTCAGCAACCTCATATAGACTATATATGTTGTTTGCTTTAAAAAATAGGTGTTTTTTTTTTTGAAGAGAAATAGCTTTAGAAATAAAAATTAAGAGAGAAATAGGGGGCTTATCAATTTTAAATACTTAGAGAAAAAGAAAAAAAAGGGGGGGAGAAGAAAAAAAGAAAAAAAAAGGGGGGGAAAACAAGGGGAGTAATGGTTGTAAAAATAATAATATTATATCTGTCCCTTTCTTTGGAGTTGTGGGCCCTGTGAGGTCACTTTCAAGGCAGTTCCCTCTGTATAACCTCTGTTTGCTGGTCTCTTCCGTGTCAGATTTCCGTCCCGTCTCGGGGTGGGGTAGGTGGTGGACCTTTTTTTTTTTTTTTGGCTCACTCTTCGACCTCACTGTGGGGAGGGAGGGATGCTGCACACAGATAACTCTGTCGTGTGTACGTGGTGCCTCAGCCCCGTTGGGTTTGTCCCTGCTGAGGCTCAGAGGCCACTCGCGGCGGCGGGCTGGGGGCCCTCAAACCACTGGCGGTGGCGGGCGGGGTTGCACGGGCCGCTCGAGGTGTCGTGCAGCGGGCACACAAGCTGCGCCGCTCGGGCTCCACGCTGCTCTGCCGGGAACCGTCTGAGGCCAGCCCTAGGCTGCATTCCCCTCCCTAGTCTAATCCGCTCAGCGCACGGGCCGCTCACGGCGCCGCTCGGGCTCCACGCTGCCGCTCGGGCTCCACGCTGCTCTGCCGGGAACGTCTGAGGCCAGCCCTCAGCTGCGTTCCCCCCCCAGTCTAATCCGCTCAGCGCACGGGCCACTCACGGCGCCGCTCGGGCTCCACGCTGCTCTGCCGGGAACCGTCTGAGGTCAGCCCTCGGCTGCATTCCCCTCCTAGTCTAATCCGCTCGGCGCAAGGGCCATTCGCGGCGCCGCTCGGGCTCCACACTGCTCCACTGGGAACCGTCTGAGGCCAGCCCTCAGCTGTGTTCCCCTCCCCAGTCTAATCCACTCGGGTTCGGTGCTCAGCCATCTCCCGGAGGTACAGATTGGGCTGGAGTTGCGCCTCATGCCCTTCCCAAGTCCGAGTTTCCCAGGTGCCCGGCGGCTGCAGTCTCTGCGACCCGTCACGTTTCTCGCCCCTGCTGCTCAGTCTTCTGGGTGTACCGCTGACCAGCACCCCCAGAAGTTTTAGCAAAGAAGCCTGCTTGCCGTTTAGCAGGGAAAGTCTCTCTGGGGCTGTGATTGTCCCTTTCCCGCCCTTACGGCTCTGGCTGCCTGTCCCTGGTGGGGGATGGTCTGCAGCCAGCTACTTCTGTTCTGTCCTTTGTTCTGTGCGCGGTCCTGGTGGTGTCCTATGTTCGAGCTTTTCATGTGGTTATCTATCCCCCAGTCTGGTTTACTAGCCCAAGTTAGTTTGTTCTGGTTACTTGCCGGGCGTTCCAACCGGATTCTTACAAAGCCATGCAGCCTGCACCTCCCGCGCGTCCCTGCACCGCCCCCACTTGCTAGTGGTGGGTGCAGGTTTCTGTGCTGCTTTTCCGCTGGGGAAGTCACTGTTGGGCTTGTAATCTGTTGGTTTTAATTATTATGTATCGTTGCTGTTATGATGCCCTCTGTGCTTCCAGGGCTCTCCACAGACTCGGCAGGGAGAGTGTTTCCTGGTGTTTGGAAACCGCTCTTCTTAAAATTCCTTTCCCGGGTCGGGCTTCCCTACCCGGGACGGAGCTCCCTCCCCACCTCCTTTGTCTCCTTTTTCGTCCTTTATATTCTTTCCCTACCTGTTTTTGAAGGCAATGATCTGTTTTTCTGGGTGCTTGATGTCTTCTGCCAGCATTCAGAAGTTGTTTTGTGGAGTTTGCTTGGCGTTGAAATGTTTTTTTGAGGAATTTGTGAGGGAGAAAGTAATCTCCTCGTCCTATTCCTCCGCCATCTTCTCTCTTCCCTCGGGCCAGTCTGTCTTGATCTCTTGGACTGGAATGTGCTCACACCCAGAGGTGTGCTGTCCTCTGGCTCTCTTTCTCTCCTGATGCCCAGGCATTAAATCCCTGGGGTGGACACAGGGACTGTCAATTTCTGGCTTCTTGCATGTGACTAGGAAGATAAGTGAAATGAGGCTATCTTGAGCACAGGAGTAGTGAATTGAATAGTGCCTGCACCTTCCCCTGAAATACATGTCCAAGTTCTGACCTCCAGAACACATAAATGTGACCTTATTTTGGAAAAAGGCTCTTCACAGATATTAAGTATCTTGAGAGGAAATTATCCTAGATTTATAGTGAGCCCTTAAATACAATGACAGGGTCCTTACAAGACACAAGCAGAGGGAGATTTGAGATGAAACCCAGGAACACAGGAGAGAAGACAAGTGAAGATGTAGACAGAGACTGGTTATGCTTCCACAGCCACGAAGCCAGCAGAATAGCAATTTAAGATGAATCTTAAGCACACTAGGCTGCCCTAGTATGCTTTACTAGGTATTATCAACTAATGGTATTAACTGATACAATTATCATATGTAGAGGAGAAGGAAATGGCAACCCACTCCAGTATTCTTGCCTGGAGAACCCCATGGACAGAGGAGCCTGGCAGGCTACAGTCCATGGGGTTGCAAAGAGTCAGACACAACTGAGCGACTTCACTTTACTTTATTTCACACTTTACCATAGGTAGAAAGGTTCCCTCACTACATATTGTAGTAATTATTATATATGATTTATATATTTATATTTTAAATATAAAAATTTGTCTTTGTATTACATATGTATATTTCAAATTGTTGAAAGTGTGTGAGTTGCTATATTTCAACAAATCATCTGAGTGCCTAACATTGTAGCAGGCACTATTCCAAGAGGTGGGGCTACCATGGTAAATATGGTAATCAAGGTCCCTGCCTCATACAGTTTCTATTCTAGTGGGAAACACAAGAAATATGCTAAAATAAAAACAAAACAAGGTGGCAAATACCTAGGGTTGGGATATGCCCATTAAAATAATCAGAAAAGATCTCTCTCATGAGGTTGCACTTGGGTTGAGAATCAAATAGTGGGAATGAGCCAACCAGGCTGGGGATGTTGGGAGAGGGGGATGAAAACATCTAAAGCAGAAGGAAGGATTTTGCTGGGGGCCCAGTGGGTAAAACTCTGGGCTTCCTCTGTGGGGCCACAGGTTCAATCTCTGGTCAGAGAAGTTCTATATGCAGTGGGTTGTGGACAGAATAAATTAAGAAGGAAGATTCAGAGTAATGGTCCTGAGGCAGTAATGAACGTGGCATATAAAGTATTTGGATTATTCTAGGCACAAGAAAGGAGAAGGCAATGGCAACCCACTCCAGTACTCTTGCCTGGAAAATCCCATGGACGGAGGAGCCTGGTAGGCTGCAGTCCATGGGGTCGCACAGAGTCGGACACAACTGAAGTGACTTAGCAGCAGCAGCAGCAGGCACAAGAGTATCCACTGGGGATTTTAAGCCAGAGAATGACATAATCTGATTTACGCTTTTTAAAAGATCATGTAGATAAATGGCTGAAGTCATCCTGAGTTCAAGGATTTGGTTCATTCTTTTCATATAAAAAGTTTTTCCTGTTTAATTTTTACCATTAAAAATGTGGAATAAAGGACCCCTCCTTTGCAGCTTTATTTTGAACAATTGACTGTATTGGTATAAATTCCTCTGCAAGTAAAATAAAATCTTAAGACCCACTGTCACTTCCCATTATAGATGAACAATCAGTGTGGTGAATTGTCCTTGAAGGCAATCAAGCTAAAATGTTCCCTTCTGTTCCCTCCAAGATTCCCTGAACCCAGGCAGGCTGGATGTGCACTGATGAGGTGGAGATGGAGTCCTGTGGAAAGAGAAGCCAGCTGGGATTTGAGTGGTGGGGGATGTGCCAACTTGCTCGTGGTCTCTCCAGTAGAAAAAGCCAAACCACTCAGGGGCCAGGCGATTGTACTCCATGCAGGGTTAGCTACTAATTGTACAGCAGAGGAGGCCTGGAGCACCTGGTGCCTGTCTGCAATGCAAGCTGTACAATGCAAGAGAATAAACATTTCTCATAACCTCATGATGACCTGCTTGGGATGAGCACGGGGTCTTTAACCTGTGGGGACTCCCCAGCCAGATGTTCTCATTTTAAACTCTCTTCTTATGGTTGCACCAGGACTTACCCTGCACAAAACAACTTCCTAGACCAGAGGAGGGCACCTTACCTGCAGACAAGAGCCCTACTTTCTTCATTTCTCCTCCTCAGCTTCCCCTGGATTTTACTCACTTTAGAGAGACCCATATACACAGATATGAGTACTGCTGAGTTAAATTTCAATGAAAAGTGAGTCAGAAAATGATATGGAAGTTTCTACAGAGCAGCATGTGACAGTAAGAATTAATAATCTTTCTTTTCAATGTATTAAGCATACAGCTACAATATCCAGTTGCATTGCATTCTAATAACTGAATAAGTTAATAGCTGAAGAAGTTTTTTTCTGTTAATCTAACTTTTGACCTCTAACTTCTGGCATAGGTTTATTTGGGGAAGACAGTGTTCCATCTTTGCTAGTCATAGATGATAGTCACCAAAAACAAACAAACAAAAAAGCTTAAGTGGGATTCTAATTCATAAACGATTCTTCTGATGTAGAAAGACTGGCAGAGTCCATATTAAACCTTACACCTGAATCTGAGCAGAATTTATCATCTCTGTATTTCATACATCTGGATCTTTGAGAAGGAGTCTCAATGTTCTCTTATTTTCTTCTACTATTTTCAGATTTTTTTCTTTTTAGCTGAAATTATGTGGACTACTTACTTGCTGGTAGTTGATGTCAATGTGATGTTTTTTGATGCCAAGAATTTATCCCCTTGATTTTCCCATGGAATTCTTTCTCTTAAATGGAAATAGTCTGGGTTGGTTTGCAATTCCTCACAACTGCACTTGCCTGCTATGGTCTTTCCCCACTGAAAATCCTTCTCTTATCCATGTCTGGCATATGACCTGAGCTTAGCCAAACAAAAGCAGTTCCCCTGTTCCATCCAAACTTCTATGAGCCCAGATAGGCTCTACACTTTATTTATCGATAGTTTCGGAGACCACATTCATTTCAGCACATAAACAGGCATGGAAGTTACGGAGGAAGGAGAGCCAATACTGCTGGTGGCAACAGAAGGGACATTCAGACCAACTTCTCCTGTTTTGCCAAGAGATAGCCGTATTTCCTCTTCTGGTTTCAAATATTGATAGTACCCTTATTGCCTACTGTTTCTAAGCTGATCTACCAGCATCCAGTTCATTTGTTGGTGAATGCCTGCTGCCATTTACCTGAAAAGTCCTTCAAATAAATCCACTCTTATTCAAAATAGCCAGAATGAGGGTCAAATTTTGCTTGCAGATTAGAACTCCCACTGACCCTTTTTGATCACCTTCAGAAGGTGATTCAAAAGTAAAGTCTCCCTAATAAAAAACATGAATTTTCCATAAATGAGCCTGTCAATTAAGTTTATTAAATGCCTGCTATTTTCTAAGCCCAGGGGCATGAAGATGAAAAGTAAAATATAAGATAGTCTAAAGCAAGGAGAGATAAGAAAGCTTTCCTGAGCAATCAATGCAAAGAAATAAAGGAAAACAATAGAATGGGAAGGACTAGAGATCTCGTCAAAAAAATTAGAGATACAAAGGGAACATTTCATGCAAAGATGGGCTCGATAAAGGACAGAAATTGTATGGACCTAATAGAAGCAGAAAATATTAAGAAGAGGTGGCAAGAATACACAGGAGAACTGTACAAAAAAGATCTTCATGACTCAGATAATCATGATAGTAGGATCACTCACCTAGAGCCAGACACCCTGAAATGTGAAATCAAGTGGGCCTTAGGAAGCATCACTACGAACAAAGCTAGTGGAGGTGATGGAATTCAAATCCTGAAAGACGATGCTGTGAAAGTGCTGCACTCAATATGCCAGCAAATTTGGAAAACTCAGCAGTGGCCACAGGACTGGAAAAGGTCAGTTTTCCTTACAATCCTAAAGAAAGACAATGCCAAAGAATGCTCAAGGTGAGATGAAGTCGCTCAGTCGTGTCTGACTCTTTGTGACCCCGTGGACTGTAACCTACTAGGCTTCTCCATCCATGGGATTCTCCAAGAATGCTCAAACTACTGTACAATTGCACACATCTCACACGCTAGTAAAGTAATGCTCAAAATTCTCCAAGCCAGGTTTCAGCAGTACGTGAACCATGAACTTCCAGATGTTTAAGCTGGATTTAGAAAAGGCAGAGGAACCAGAGATCACATTGCCAACATCTGCTGGATCATCAAAAAAGCAAGAAAATTCCAGAAAACATTTCTGCCTTATTGACTATGCCAAAGCCTTTGATTGTGTGGATCACAATAAACTGTGGACGATTCTGAAAGAGATGAGCCAAAAAAAAAGAGATGAGCCTACCAGGCCACCTGATCTACCTCTTGAGAAATCTGTATGCAGGTCAGAAAGCAACAGTTAGACCTGGACATGGAACAACAGACTGCTTCCAAATAGGAAAAGGAGTACCTCAAGGCTGTATATTGTCACCCTGCTTATTTAACTTCTATGCAGAGTACATCATGAGAAACACTGGGCTGGAAGAAGCACAAGCTGGAACCAAGACTGCCAGAAGAAATATCCATAACCTCAGATATGCAGATGACACCACCCTTATGGCAGAAAGAGAAGAAGAACTAAAGAGCCTCTTGATGAAAGTGAAAGGGAAGAAAAAGTTGGCTTAAAGCTCAACATTCAGAAAACAAAGATCATGGCATCCGGTCCCATGACTTCATGGAAAATGGATGGGGAAGCAATGGAAACAGTGATAGACTATTTTTTCTGGGCTCCAAAATCACTGCAGATGGTGACTGCAGCCATGAAATTAAAAGACGCTTGTTCCTTGGAGGAAAAGCTATGACCAACCTAGACAGCATATTAAAAAGCAGAGACATTCCTTTGCCAACAAATGTCCATCTAGTCAAAGCTATGGTTTTTCCAGTAGTCAGGTATGGACGTTAGACTTGGACTATAAAGAAAGCTGAGTGCCGAAGAATTGATGCTTTTGAACTGTGGTGTTGGAGAAGACTCTTGTGAGTCCCTCGGACAGCAAGGAGATCCAACCAGTCCGTCCTAAAGGAGATCAGTCCTGGGCGTTCAAAGGAAGGACTGATGCTTAAGCTGAAGCTCCAATACTTTGGCCACCTGATGGGAAGAGCCGACTCATTAAAAAAGATCCTGATGCTGGGAAAGATCGAAGGCTGGAGGAGAAGGGGACGGCAGAGGTGAGATGGTTGGATGGCATCACCAACATGAGTTTGAGTAAGCTCCAGGAGTTGGTGATGGACAGGGAAGCCTGGCGTGCAGCAGTCTATGGGGTTGCAAAGAGTCAGACAGGACTGAGTGACTGAACTGAACTAGTTATTCAGATTATAGTGGTCAAGAATGAAGTGCTAGCCAGATACATGTGTATGAGAGAATGGGCAATCGCTGGGGATGCCATCTACAGAGGCCATCAAGGATGAAGTACCACGGTTACCGGATTAAGGTTTTCTTCTGGCATTAGAGACAGATGAAGCATTAGGACACACTAGAAAAGAGAAAGGCACTGAGAAAACTGGTCTTGCCATAGAATAATGGGATGCACTATAAATAAAATAAAATTTCCCAGGGTTGATCTAACTAAAACAACAACAACAACAACAAACCACAAGAAAAAACCTCAGACCTTTTAAAAAAAATTTTCAGCAATATTAACCATTACAAATGTCCAGAGCAGCTAAATAATTTTTGCAGCTTTTGGACAGTGAAAGGTAATGACCTAATGATAAATAATGAGAACACAGCACAACCGGAGATGAGGCATGAACCAAAATTCAGCTGGCAAAAATTGGAGCAATTAGAAGAATTTATCGCATTTATATGATATCATTCAGTTTATAAAACAGTGTAATGCCCATGTGTTATTTAGTGCTCAAATATTCATCAGATAGTGAAATAAAAAGCTCAATATCTCCCCGCTTTATTACACAGAAAAGTTAACTGAGGTTCAGTGAGGTTAGATGACTTGTCCCTCCTCCAAGAATTAGTAACTGACAGTACAAGACCAGAACGTGGGTCATCTGACTCATAACCTAGGGCTTATTCCAAAACTCAGCCCAGGGGTCCAACCCAGTTTGCCTTTCTCTAGGGTGCTTCATGCTTGGAAATTCAGCAAAAGAGATTTTATCAGATTAACTGGTACACATGAACCAGTGTGGTCTAACCCCCTACTAGTAAGGAATTTGAGATGTTTAGCCTAAGGAAGAGAAAATTGATTCAACTTTCTAGAGAAAGAGAAAAAAGGAAAGTTACAAATGTTTTGCTCAGAAAAAAGGTTGGTTACTAGCTCTCTTTACATCACTCTTCATAAAGGTGTGTTATATATATGGAATCTAGAAAAATGGTACTGATGAACATAATTGCTGGGCAGGAATAAAGATGCGGAAGTAGAGAACAGACTTCGGACACAGCAGGGGAAGGAGAAGGTGGGATGAACTGAGAAAGTAGCATTGAAACATATACATTGCCATATATAAAATAGACAGCTAGTGGGAAGTTTCTGCATGACCCAGACAGCTCACCTAGATACTCTGTGAAAACCCAGAGGGATGGGATGNGGAGGGGAGGGGGGGGGGGAGGGGGGGAGGTTCAAGAGGGAGGGGGCATGTGTACAGGATGGGTAGGCTGATTCACATGGTTGTATGGAAGAGGCCAGCATAATATTGTAAAGCAATTATCCTCCACGGAGAAGGAAACGGCACCCCACTCCAGTATTCTTGCCTGGAGAATCTCGTGGACAGAGGAACCAGGCAGGCAACAGTCCATGGGGTCACAAAGAGTTGGACACAACTGTGTGGCTAACTTTATCCTCCAATTAAAAATAAATTTTTAAAAAGTACTTAAATATTTTTTAAAAATTGTATGAATTAGTTAAATTACAAGATGTGATGAAGAAAGAGATTATGATTGTGAGTTTTCTTGACATCCAAAGTCTTATCTGTCACTAGGCTGTGTGATATTTTAAAGATATCATAGTAAAATATAATTTTACTTTATATGAAGAAAGAACTTGACAAATGTCTTCCTTATATACCAAATCAACAATGTACAGAAAAATTTAAAAGTCTTTAGCCTAGTCCTCCGTTGGACACATTCCAATCAACATTGAAAGTAACCTAAAACTATGAGAAGGGAGATGAAGAGAATTATGGGTTTATTCAGGGAAGTACTTGTATCCATTTTCAAACCAGATCAAAGAAACTGTTGTCTTCATCCTGCTCTTATTTTCCATAGGATAATGTAGGATGAGTTAGACAGAATCACCTCTAGAGGGTGGAAATGAAGCCACACTTTAGGAGAGAGTCACAAACTCTGATGAATTTTTGCAGCTGCCATTGATGAGGGAAACCTCTAGATTTATGTCAATCATTGAGTGAAATGTTTAATGGGAAAGTAAATCATGCTTTAATTGGCCACAATGTCTTGCAATTTTATGGAACCAAACATAAAGTCTAGATCTCTTGGCATTTCTATCTCAGTTTGAGGTGTTGCTCCATTTGAAACAACACCAGAAGTCTTCAGAATAAGTCAACTTATCAAATACTAATATTGATATTGACTAGTGAAAGTTTATACGTAGTTACAACTAGGCTATAAATACATCATTTGTCAGGTTAACATCTGTTTTGAACCCTTTTGAATTAAGACTAAATATCAATATATCAATACATGTATGCATATATATAAACAGCTATATATATATATAAAATTCCTGAAGTTTCCCCAAATTCATGTCCATTGCATCGGTGATGCCATCCAGCCATCTCATCCTCTGATGCCCTCTTCTCCTTCTGCCCTCAATGTTTCCCAGCATCAGAGATTGATGACTATGGGATCACAAAGAGTCAGACCTGACTGGGTGACTGAACAAACATACGTGTATTTCCTAACAAATTGGGAACTCCACAAACATGCATTTCCAATCACGTGATTCACAACTGTTCTTTCAATGAGTGCATACCTGCATACTCAGTCGCTAAGTCATATCTAACTCTTTGCTACGCCATGGACATTAGCCCACCAAACTCCTCTGTCTGTGTGATTCTCCAGGCAAGAATACTGGAGTGGAATGCCATTTCTTTCTCCAGGGGATCTTCCCAACCCAGGGACTGAACCCACATCTCCTGCATTGGCAGGTGGATTCTTTACCACTGAGCCACATGGGAGACTCCTTCAATGAGCACACCTATCCCTGTTTCTCATTGTTGATAGTTTGTAAAATAAATGAATGAAGTGAAGCGAACATGAAAGTCACTCAGTCGTGTCCAACTCTTTGCAACCCCATGGACTGTCCATGGAATTCTCCAGGCTAGAATACTAGAGTGGGTATCCTTTCCCTTCTCCAGGGGATCTTCCCAATCCAGGGATCAAACTCAGGTCTCTCGCATTGAAGGTGGATTTTTTACCAGCTGAGCCACAAGGGAAGCCCAAGAATACTGGAGTGGGTAGCCTATCACTTCTCCAGTGGATCTTCCCAACTCAGGAATTGAACCAGGGTCTCCTGCATTGCAGGCAGATTCTTTACCAATTGAGCTATGAGGAAAACCCAAAAATGAATGAGGGAATGTGATTTTTAGTTCAGTTCAGTTCAGTTGCTCAGTCTGGTCTGACTGTTTGTGACCCCACAGACTCCAGCATGCCAGCCCTCCCTGTCTATCACCAACTCCTGGAGTTTACCCAAACTCATGTCCATTGAGTCAGTGATGCCATCCAGCCATCTCACGCTCTGTCATCCCATTCTCCTCCCGCCCTTGGTCTTTCCCAGCATCAGGGTCTTTTCAAATGAGTCAGCTCTTCAGATCAGGTGGCCAAAGTATTGGAGTTTTAGCTTAAGCATCAGTCCTTCCAATGAATATTCAGGACTGATTTCCTTTAGGATGGACTGGTTGGATCTCCTTCTACTTGCTGTCCAAGGGACTCTCAAGAGTCTTCTACAATACCACAGTTCAGAAGCATCAATTCTTCAGCACTCAGCTTTCTTTATAGTCCAACTCTCACATCCATACATTACTACTGGAAAAACCATAGCTTTGACTAGATGGAACTTTGTTGGCAAAGTAATATCTATGCTTTTTAATATGCTGTCTAGGTTGGTCATAGCTTTTCTTCCAAGAAGCAAATGTCTTTTAATTTCATGGCTGCAGTCATGATCTGCAGTGATTTTGGAGCCCAAAAATATAAAGTCTGACACTGTTTCCCAATCTATTTTCCCTGAAGTGATGGAACCAGATGCCATGATCTTAGTTTTCTGAATGTTGAGTTTTAAGCCAACTTTTTCCACTTTCCTCTTTCACTTTCATCAAGAAGCTCTTTAGTTCTTCTTCACTTTCTGCCATAAGGGTGGTGTCATCTGCATATCTGAAGTTATTGATATTTCTCCCAGCAATCTTGATTCCAGCTTGTGCTTCATCCAGCCCAACATTTCACATGATGTACTCTGCATATAAGTTAAATAAGCAGAGTGACAATATACAGCCTTGATTTACTCCTTTCCCTATTTGGAACCAGTCTGTTGTTCCATGTCCAGTTCTAACTGTTGCTTCTTGACCTGCATACAGGTTTCTCAAGATGCAGGTCAGGTGGTCTGGTATTCCCATCTCTTTCAGAAGTTTCCAGTTTGTTGTGATCCACACAATCAAAGGCTTTGGCATAATCAATAAACTAGAAGTAGATGTTTAATAAATGCCACAGTGCTGTGTTTTTTTTTATAATTCATCAATTCAGCAAATATTTATTAGGTACCTACCTTATTCATGGGAAATAGATGGAGAAACAGTGGAAACAGTGTCAGACTTTATTTTTTTTTGGCTCCAAAATCACTGCAGATGGTGATTGCAGCCAGGAAATTAAAAGACACTTACTCCTTGGAAGGAAAGTTATGACCAACCTAGATAGCATATTAAATAGCAGAGATATTACTTTGCCAGCAGAGGTCCGTCTAGTCAAGTCTATGGTTTTTCCAGTAGTTATGTATGGGTGTGAGAGTTGGACTATGAAGAAAGCTGAGCACCGAAGAAATGATGCTTTTGAACTGATGTGTTGGAGAAAACTCTTGTGAGTCCCTTGGACTGCAAGGAGATCCAACCAGTCCATCCTAAAGGAGACCAGTCCTTGGTGTTCACTGGAAGGGCTGATGCTGAGGCTGAAACTCCAATACTTTGGCCACCTCATGCAAAGAGTTGACTCACTGGAAAAGACCCTGATGCTGGGAGGGATTGGGGGCAGGAGGAGAAGGGGACGACAGAGGATGAGATGGCTGGATGGCATCACTGACTCGAAGCACATGTGAGTTTGTGTGAACTCCGGGAGTTAGTGATGGACAGGGAGGCCTGGCGTGCTGCAATTCATGGGGTTGCAAAGGGTTGGACTCAACTGAGCGACTGAACTGACCTGATGCCACTACTGCTGAAGGTGCCAAAACACAGCAATACAGATAAAGCGCCTTGCGTCCTAGAGCAGAAGTAAATGTCTTGTGCGTTCAATAGGATGTGTTCTAGTTTCTGTGGATTGTTTTTTTTAACATTGGACTGCCTGGAATGCAGGAGACCAGGGTTCGATCCCTGGGTTGGGAAGATCCCCTGGAGAAGGCAATGGCAACCCACTCCAGTACTCTTGCCTGGAGAATCCCATGGAGGGAGGAGCCTGCTAGGCTACAGTCCATGGGGTCACAAAGAGTTGGACATGACTGAGCGACTTTGATGATGATG
Organism: Redunca redunca; assembly: GCA_006410935.1. Taxonomy (NCBI): domain Eukaryota; kingdom Metazoa; phylum Chordata; class Mammalia; order Artiodactyla; family Bovidae; genus Redunca; species Redunca redunca. Next base: position 1,737,543 of record SJYQ01000113.1, on the reverse strand, counting down.
TAAGTATTTTATCATGTTGTATTCGTTTCTGCTGTACAATGAGGTGAATCAGCTGTGTACATACATATATCCCCTCCCTCTTGGATCTCTCCTCTGTCTCACCCAGATCTGTCAATAGTGATGTGTTCGAAAGGAAGAAAATAAAATTGTTAACGCACTTTGCAATTTTACATAGAACCTCTAGGGAAGACTCCACTGAGAGGAATAGAACAATTTGTTTGGATATCTGGCAGGAAGAGCGTTTTGATCAGAGGGAACAGTAAGTTCAAAGGCTCTCTGGCAGGGCCGTACCTGGTGCGTTACAGGAACACTGAGGAGTTCAGTGTGGCTGGAGAAAAATAAACATGATGGCCTGGTCAGAGGGGGAGATGTGGGTAGGAGATGAAGATAAAGTGGTACCCAGTGGAGCTGATGGAGGGTTGTGGCAGGGTTGCCGGTCATTGTTCGGAATTTGACATTTACTCTCAGTGCGATTAGATCTTTTGTAAAATATTTATAACTAAACGCAGATATGTTTTTGTAATTTCAGAACTTGACCCCGATACAAAACAATTCAACTCTAGAGCGGTTTTCTGAATATATTTTTATTGAGGACATTTAGATTTATACAAAAATTTTCTGTTGGAATTTGTTTTTGCCTGACCAAATTTAGTTTTTAAATGCTCCAGAAAAGGAAAATTTCCACAAAAAAGATTGCTAAGGTGAATTGCTTATAAAGAAGTTGCCCTTTGACTTGTTGCTTTTATAAATTTATTTTCCACATCATTTTTTCCTAGGCTAGGTGCATGTATAATTTTTATTCAGGTATTAAGCTGATGGCTCAGAGGGTAAAGAATCTGCCAGCAATGTAGGAGACACAGGAGAGGCAGGTTTGATCCCTGGGGCAGAAAGATCCCTGGAGAAGGAAACAGCAACTCATTCCAATATTCTTGCCTGGAAAATTCCACGGAGAGAGGAGCCTGGCAGGCTATAGTCCACGGGGTCGCAAAGAATCAGTGCTGGGCTCACAGCACTAGCACTGGCAAGGTGTATTCAAAGGAATTTTAAAGGTAATTTATGTAAATTTTCTCTTTAGATTAATTTGCACTTATCAGAATGTTCTAGAATTAAGTAAAGAAAATCAGTCTCAAAATTCCATCTTCCTTTATTGCCCTTATTAAGTCCTGGAAAAAGCAAACTGGACTCAATGATTTCAAAAGCTCTTCCAGTCCTCCAACTTCTAGAGGTCAGACTAGAAATGCATAGATGTTCAATTAGCGTACAAAACCATGGAGTTGGAAGGGGACCACCTTTATAGCTGAGGAACTAAGGACTAGATAATTCAAATAACTTGCTCAGTTACCTACTAGCTTGATCACGATGGGCACCCAGCTGCCTCTATGTGTAGTTCACTGTGTTTCCAGTGAGAACTCTGTTTTTCCTTGATTTCCTCACTGTGGACTTAGCAAGGATGAGTAACTAAGGAGCTTCTCTGGGGCAACCAGTTTCTTCCTTGAGAAATGGTTCTCTCTTCTTCACCTTGGTTTTTACTTTGGTGCCCAGTAACATTCCAATTCTACTCTTTGGTGTTCACCCCAACTCTAGTCCACCCTAGATCATTTTTGGTTTCCATCCTAGCACAACTGAAAGGCCTTTCCCACATTTGTCTCTGTTCTGTACATATTACTTTTGATGAAGTCTAATTTCTTTTCCATGTACACAGGAAAGGGGGCATCTGCCTCTTTCATTCCTTCTGCAGTTTCATCTCAATGATTTTACAAAGCCCTGGATACCCTTGTCTTCTGCTATACAGCTGTCCCTTTTTAGAAAGAAAAGTTGGGCTTCAATCTGAGTCGAGTCTAATGGGAGTAATAGAAGATCAGGAGGTCAGAGTTAATACCAGCACTAATTTTTTTTTCCCCCTTGTCTTCAGAGTTCTGGCTTCATGCAGCAGACAGAAGGTGAATCTGGTCTGCTTCCAGTTGTTGAAAGGCAGCAGATTTACTAGACGAGTGAGATCATTTTAATGCTATTAAAATTGGCAGGCAGGACTTTGCTATTACAAGCATTTTGAATATTAGATCTTGTCTTTTATATATTGCCACTTGCTAACAACATGTGGGATAAATCCTAAGTGACCAGAGAGATTCTTGGAGGCAGCAAGTCCCATTAATTTAAAAAGAGATAAATATCACCTAAAATGACTGTCTAAAAGCTTTACAATTGCACATTCTCTTGGAAAACAGCATTTTTTTGAAATTCAGAAATTCTTATTTCTCTTCCTCCTTTATTCTGTTTGGGAAAAAAAAAAGTAAATTAAATATTTTAAAATGCTTGAAAGCCTTCTTATGAGGTTAGGGGCCAAACTTCAGCTCATGTTGGACCAGAACTCCTGGTCACCTGATCAGCTAGACCCTTACGTGACAAGATGACCGCTGATGACATATCCTTAGTTGGAGTCAGTGGGGACCAAAGGCTATTCTTCGAATAACTTTTTGGAGAGGCGGACCATGAATTCAGGCCAACTGGAGTGACTCTTGTGTTTATCTGAACAGTTTTGCAGCACAATAGGCCCTATTGACCCAACTTAAAAATCATGGAACATTGCAGTTAAACAGGAGTGTATCTCATTGGAAGGTCAAGCACAAGGCCAGTGTACTGTTCTAAGGCATCTTTCATGGAGGTACTCACTTCAGCCAGCAGTGACCCATCTCATTTCAGTGTGGTTTTCTCCACAGCTAGACAGTTGCCACACCGAGTAAAGTAATCTTTGTGGCGTCTCGTGTTTCTGCCCTTTCTTTGCATATTGTTGCCGCTGATCTAGGTCAGACCTTCATCTCCTTTAGCCAGACAATTAAAATAGCTTTTGAGCCATCTCCTTTATTATCTCTCCCCTGTTTCTAATCTATTTTACTAATTAATGTAAAATTGATCTTCTCCCCTGTTCAATAATTTTCATGATTCTTAACTACACAGGCTTTAATAAAAGTGCAGGCATGTCTTGTGCAGGCATCTGTGGAGGGAGGGGAGTGTTTTGGAAATTCCATTAGCATTGGCATCAAAGAGACTTGGGTTCAGATCTGAACTGGCCTATTTCTAGCTAGGTGATTTGGGAAAGCGATTTAATATCTCTGAAATGCAGTTTTCATGTATGAGACAGAGGTGATGATAACTATTTCTTAGGAATTTGGGGAAGATTCAACGAGATGTTAGATACTAGGTAAAACGTACTCAAAAAACAGTAGCTGTCTGTATCCTGAACATTCTACAGCATGACTCGAAATGTATTCCACATTACTTTTCTATCAGAATCCTGTTTGATATGCCATATTTGGTTGCAGCCTTCTTAAAAGTAGTGTTGATGTCCTTATAGTATTCATAGTGCTTTGTGCATATTAGGTACTCAAAAAACATCGGTTAACCTTGGATTCTCAAATAGATTTCATTACCAGAAAGGGCCATTTCTCCTTTGTAAGATTCTAAATTGCCTTTCTGAGTCTAACTGATCTCACCAGGTCTGGGCAGGGTGAGCCTATTGTACCTGCATCAGATCCTCCCTGACTAAGCAAGTCATCAAGCTTCCAGGTAGACAAGGAGTTCTTCATTCACTTCTGGGTGCTTTGCCCCAGACATTTTACAACTTGCAGTGAGTATGGAGATTGGGATCGCCTTGATGTTGTTTGCTGGATTCCTTTCATGGGCAGCAAAATAGGGAAGGATGGGAGATTTTCCTTGAGGTCAGTTTGATAGTTGAGGGTAGGGAACTTAGGCAGGTCAGTTGGCCACCTCCACAAATGGTAGGTGAGTGCTGATGGGGAGGAAAATTAAGTGTGTGCTGGGAAGGGAATCACTGCCAAGCGTATTGCGGAGTTTTATTTGATCAAATGTTAGCTACTCATTTTAAAGAGAAAACACAACCTTGTAAAAAGTACATGCAACAAAGAGCCAGTAGAAGATATTCAAAACTCCCTGATATAATTCCTGGCATTTCCCTGATC
>SJYQ01000113.1:1719940-1733546 GCA_006410935.1 Redunca redunca | reverse complement strand
CGCCCCCCTCCCCCCACCCCCCCCCACCATAGCTCAGTGAGTAAAGAATCTGCCTGCAATGCACGAGATCTGGGTTTGATTCCTGGGTCGGGAAGATTCCCTGGAGAAGGAATGGCAATCCACTCCAGTATTCTTGCCTGGAAAATCCCATGGACAGAGTAGCCTGGCGGGCTACAGTCCAAGGGGTTGCAGGAGTCGAACGCAACTTAGCAACTAAACCACCAAACCACCCGCCCCCTTGACCTTAGTATGCCAGTTTCACACACATCCTCACACTTCATCCTTTCTAGAACGCTGATGAAGTAGGCAGGGAAGGCTCTGTATACACTGTCCATCACTGCTACACTATTCATTTACTCCCCACTCTCTGCCTTTTTTGTTGATTGTTAGAAGTTTGGAGGAGTGTAGCGAGTTCTCCCAAGATCTGACAGCAAGTGGTAGAGGAGCATCAGACCCAGCAGTTTTAGTCCCATGGTACTTTCCAGTGCAGTGGAGGAGAGAGGGAACTTTATTTCTGACCCCTGTGTCACTCTGATCCCACTGAAATAGACCTAGTACTTTCTGCAGATAGAAATTTACCATCTTTCGTTTTGCTTGTGCAAACAGTAAGCTTTAGAGTAATAAAAACAGAAATTGATAATATTTATTATACATCATGTGTCTGTAAATATATATATTATATAATATTATATATGTATGTGTGTGTGTGTGTATGTGCTTGTCTCATTTATTCTTCCCTATTGCCCAGTAAGGTTAAGTGTTGTTTGAAAACTAAGGCTCAGAGAGGTAAAATAAATTAACTAAGGCCACACAGTTAGTACAGAGCTAAGCATTAGAGCTGCAGCCTGAATTCAAGCTCGCATCTATTTGATGCTTTCACCACTGCATTACCCTGTCTTCAGCTTCCTGTAGTGGGTCCCCTTCTCACCCAGACTAGTTTTATGACAACCAGTCACAGTGTTCACCCATTCAATATGACTTGTTTTGTTTTCTGCAAAATATGATGAGAGATTCCCTCTCACAGATTCAGGGACTATTCTGGGAACAAATGTATGCAAACATGCTCTAAAATTCTATATAAAAAGAGGGAGTTTTTGACCTCTTGAGCTTCTGTGGTTGGCATCGTGGTATCTCATGGAGTGTGAAATTGAGAGAACATATGTGAGAATTCATTTCCACATTCAAAGAAATCCAAGATCATTTTGGCAGGTTGTTTGCTCAAGCCTCGCCTCCATCTCCAGGAACATAAAATAAAGTGTCCTTTGAAAAAATAAAGTGTCCTTTGAAACCATGGGTGTGTTCCATTTCTCAGTACTCCAAATTGCCTATGGGAGCCTGATTTATGTCTTCACACTCAGAAGTCATGTACTTTCAGCCAGATGACCTTCCTTGACACCACTTTTAAGAGGAGTAGGGAAAAAAATCAGAGAAAAGACGATGGGCCATAGGTTCTGCTCTGCTCTGAATATCTCAGATCTATTCTTGTTTCTGAAGACCATATCACACTTTCCATGCACTTAACACTTCCAGACACTGCCTACAATATACCCAGGACTGTCCTTTGACATTTCCAAATATTAACTCATTTATTCCTCACCTCCATTCTGTGGTGATAATACAGTCCATTTTAAAAATAAAGAAACGGAGGCAGAGAGGGTAATGTTTGAGCTAATAAGCGGCAGTCCCAGGATTCCAATTCATGTATCAGGATCCCAGTTCACATACCTATTAAAACTTACTGAATTGATGTGAAAAGGAGAACATTCTCATGGGCTCACTGCTTCCTGTATCAACTCTAAGTATGCGTGCCTTTGTTTCCGGTCTTGCATTTTCAGATCCATTTTATCTTAGTTCTCACTTACTCTTTGATTTCCTGCCATGTTTCTTCTTTCTAATGACTCTAGTCTTCTTGTTTTCTGATGACTATTCCATACCTAGTCCCACATCCTTGCTTTTTATTAGATTTTTTTCCCTGTAGCTTGGAATGCTCAAATTCCCCTTTTTCTAGTTAAAAATTTATTCAGTTTAAATTCCATTTCAAGTTTCATCCATGAAAATTTTACTCATAACTCCAGACCAGGCTGATTTCAGTCTGTTTTGAATTTCTTTAGCACTTGGCTTCCCAAGTGGCTCAGTGGTGAAAGAATCCGCCTGCCAATACAGAAGACACAGAGTATGCAGTTTCGATCCCTGGGTCAGGAAGATCCCTTGGAGGAGGACATGGCAACCCACTCCAATATTCTTGCCTGGGAAATCCCATGGACAGAGGAGCCTGGTGGGCTACACCCCATGGGTTGCAGAGTCGGACACGACTGATCATGCATGCAGTGTGTCTCTGTACCTATGCAAGGGAAAACACATTATTTATGTTTATAAGCTAATCTTGCGTCCTCATCTAGGTTGCAGTCCTCTTGACTTACAAGATGGCATACATTTTTTTCAAAAAAATTTCTTACCTTTCCTAACAAAGTGCTGTGGATTTTCCAAATGTTCAACAGATAATTAATTGTATTTTCTAAGTATCTGGATATTCCTGGCAGACACATGTGCTCACTTCATTCCCTAAACTCATCTTCTCAATTTGGTTGGTTTGATGGCAAAGGGATTTCATATCTGTGGCCACCCCAGTGGCTTGCTCAGGATTGCCTGGAGGGCTATGGAGAGCATACTTTCAAAGAGTTATTGGAAGGCAGTGGGAGGGAAATTCAAAAGGAAGAGGATATATGCATACATACAGTTGATTCACTTCCTTGTATAGCAGAAACTAACACAACACTGTAAATTAATTATACTCCAATTTTTAAAAAAAGCAGAGTTATAGCTTGCCCATCACTAACCAGTCACAGCATGCTTTCTTGCTGTTGAGGGTATGATATGGGAATGTGAGGGTAATCAATCCTGAATTTACTGACCCTAGTTTGATAACAGGGAAAGAGAATAATCTGTTCATGAGGGAAGTAGATTGAATTTCAGCCTAAGGATATTTTAATATAAATGTTGACCTGTCTGATAAGTAGTACAAAGATTGGAGCAACTCGGGATGTTGATGATGAATTATTTATTTATTGAGATGATACCAGGAAAAAGTATTCCGCTTTTCATTTGCCTATTTGGTTTTATTTTATATGTGTGTCATAAAATTTCTTTTTCATACAATGTCTGTAAGGAATTGCTTCTTATGGCTTTGTAATAATTTATATATATATATATATAAAATACCCAGCAGTTTTGTTTCTAGGAATTTACCCTTATATCATGCCAGAGACACATACATACATTATACAAACAAAAATTGCAAACATGCAGTTACCTTTTATGTTGCTCTAAGTTTGAGGCTTATAACAAGGAAACCCAGTTTCCAGAGAAAACAAAACACGTGAAGACAATTCCCATCCCAGTTTTGTGTGGAGGCGAATGCTGCCCCAAATTACGTGTTACTAAAATGTATTCCTTGAAAGGTCATTTGTCCACAATTCAGAGCAGAACTGGGCTATCATGCAACCAAGGGAATATTTCACTTGAGGACATTGTGAATGGGTTAATAAGTGGAAAAGTATTTTATTATAAAAATCTGGTACTTTTTATCAGCCCCAATTTTTTCTTCTTGACATTTCTTTCCTGCATGTTTGCCTTTGCTGATTTGAGGTTAAAACTCAATAAAAAACAAAACATGGACATTTAGGAGATTGGCTTGGGGATGTCTAATAAGCATTCCTCTCTTTATTCTGGCTTTCTAGTTTTCAGTCTAAGGTCACACACACACACAGACACGCAAATTATCCAGTCAGAGAAGAAGGAAATAATCTGCCTAATTATTTTTTGAGTGTTGAGTAACTCCTTGTTCATGGAGGGTAAAAAGTCTTTATTCACATTGCCAATGTAGCTTTCTTCTCAAATCATAGGAGGATAATCACTGTGCCCTGATTTGAACTCTATATTAGAAATCTGGTTTAACACATGGAGATAAGTTTCTAAGATAGTTGCACCTTGGGAGACTTTAGAAGGTTGCTGCTGCTGCTGCTGCTGCTGCTAAGTCACTTCAGTTGTATCCGACTCTGTGTGACCCCATAGACGGCAGCCCACCAGGCTCCCCCCCTGGGATTCTCCAGGCAAGAACACTGGAGTGGGTTGCCATTTCCTTCTCCAACGCATGAAAGTGAAAAGTGAAAGTGAAGTTGCTCAGTCGTGTCTGACTCTGTGCAACCCCATGGACTGCAGACTATCAGGCTCCTCCATCCATGGGATTTTCCAGGCAAGAATACTGGAGTGGGGTGCCATTGCCTTTTCCGTTAGAAGATTGCAAGATGAGTCAAATGCAACCTGGCTTTCTGTAAACCACATAGCAGAATGTTTCTATTTGGGCCTCAGATAAGGGCATATTCTTTCCACCTTGCTTACTGCTTCAGTCCTAGGGTCTAGAACGGTGCCTTAATCATGGTAAATGCCACAAAATTGTTGTTGTTCAGTCACTCAGTCATGTCCATCTCTTTGTAAACCCATGGACTGCAGCATGCCAGGCTTCCCTTTCCTTCACCCTCTCCCAGAGCTGGCTCAAACTCATGTTCATTGAGTCAGTGATGCTATCCAACCATCTTGTCCTCTGCCACCTGCTTCTCCTCCTGCCTTCAATCTTTCCCAACCTCACGGTCTTTTCCAGTGAATCAGCTCTTGGCATCAGGTGGCCAAAGTATTGGAACTTCAGTTTCAACATCAGTCCTTCTAATGAATATTCAGGATTGATTTCCTTTAGGATTGTTTCATCTGCTTGCAATCCAAAGAACTCTCAAGAATCTTCTCCAACACCACAGTTCAAAAGCGTCAATTCTTCAGCACTCAGCCTGCTTTAAGGTCCAACTCTTATATCTGTACATGACTACTGGAAAAGTTATAGCTTTTGTTATATGGACCTTTGTTGAGAAAGTAATGTCTCTGCTTTTTAGTATGCTGTCTAGGTTTAGTATGCAGTCACCATCTGCAGTGATTTTGGAGCCCCCCAAAATAAAATCTGTCACCATTTCCCTTGTTTCCCCATCTGTTTGCATGAAGTGATGGGATGGATGCTATGACCTTAGTTTTTTGAATGTTGAGTTTTAAGCCAGCTTTTTCACTCTCCTCTTTCATCTTCACCAGGCTCTTTATTTCAGCCCACCAGGCTCCTCCATCCATGGGATTTTCCAGGCAAGAGTACTGGAGTGGGGTGCCATTGCCTTCTCTGTTTTAAGTAACTAGCTAATATTAATTTATGTTTCATTCCATATACACAATTTTCTGTCTTAATATTGATTACTACTCTTTTGCCATACATTGGTTTCTGTTTCTTTGTGCATACACATGCTGGGCATTGCATTGATTCACTAAAAGTTGCCGCTTCTCTTTTTCTAGTAGGCTGCTGCTGCTGCTGCTAAGTCACTTCAGTCGTGTCTGACTCTGTGTGACCACATAGGTCTGGGATTCTCCAGGCAAGAATACTGGAGTGGGTTGCCATTTCCTAGTAGGAAAAGTCTATGTATTTCCAGCTCACTTTTCATGACATTGGGCTCCATCAAGGTTTTCCTAATTCCTGAAACTTGGGCTAACCTAAGCTGTCTTTAGCATTGCTTCTCAACACTGCCCTTTCTCTTTGGTTTTCTTCTCTTCAGTACAGGACCGAGCAGCCCAGTCATCTGAAACAGTGGTTCCCAGTGTACTGCTATTATTCATGATCTAAAGCAACTGTAATTGCTAATGGATAAACTACCAAGAATTGTAAATAATTTGCTTTTTAAAATACAAAGGAGAGAAATCTAAAATAGGACGCAGAATTAGGTACAAAGAAAAGAAGTGCATTTCTTATCAGAGAAGAAGAAAGAGAATTTGCAATTCACCAATACAATACTGATTAGGGAAGAGATTGCAATTTTAGAATTAGACAAGTTAAGCTGGAGACAACGGTGCATGTGATATTTTAGAGATTCAGGAAGAAGAAAATACACAGTCTTTCAGTGTTTTGTTTCCTCCTCCCTTGACTTTAACAGTTACTGCCCTTTAGTGTTTAAAAACATCATATCTTTCAGAAGTGACGAAGATAATATCCTTGATATTTTAATAAATATAAACAAACTCAAATTTTTTCCAAGTTTATTTTTACATNTTAAAGTAACCTCTGTATAAAAATGTTTGATTTATGTCCCTGAAAATTAATCTCAATTAAAATATTAAACCAGAACAGATTCAAGGATATTTATACATTCTTTGGGCTATCCTGTTGGATGAGAAAGAAATAGGATTACAGCTGGAATGTGCATACCGTGAATATACTCATAGAAGTCTATTATTCTAGTGTTTGTCTTATAAAGGACAAACAAAAGGAAAGCCTACTGAGAATCTCCATTGTTAGGTCTCTAATGTTTGGTTGCAAAGCTCCAGGACCAGGGAGGTCACTGGCTGCGTTGCCTTACTAACCCCAGGCTGTAAAGTTTCCATCCACAAGACTAGTGTCTCCACAGCCCCTCCCTGGTTCTTTTCACAGCCAGTTCATTCTCAAGCTTGGCCTCAAGCAATCCTTCCTGACCCCACTGGTCTCTCCTCTTGGCTATCTGGGAATGGTTCTGAAGTACTCTCTTGTTTTGCAAAGGATGGGGATGTTTCTCTGTAGACTGTTCCAGAAGACTGTGGGTACCATAGGCCTCTGTGATGCTCCCAGTGTGGCTTACCAGAGATTCTTCCATCTCACAGAGCTGGGATGGATCACAGGCCCTCTCCTCTAGCACCCACAGAACCAATTCAATATATACTTGAAGAATTAAATTAAAGCTGAAACCACTGGCAAATTTGTAATTTAATTTAAAACTGCAGCTGTCCCAGAGAGAAAAATAAACTAAAATAAAAGACTTTTAGCACTTTCAAGTCCCATCATTCTTTTCCTATGCTACCAATCACGGCTAGAGAGACCTTCTAAAGAGTGCCTCAGGGACTGCTTCGGAGGGGTTACAACCTCCGGCCAGCAGTGCCAAGTCACTTAAACTTTCTTTCCAGGTGTTCATACAGAGCCTGGTCTCCAACAGTATGTCAGAGAATAGTGCTCTTGGATTAAATTTTTAACTTGGCAATTAAGCAAAATAAAACCTTTGAATTACAGAAATAAAGCACAGAGTGAAACATGTGACTTCCTAATGAAATGAGCCAGCCTCCACACCTCTCCCTTCTCTGAGAAGCTTGGCACAAACCCTGGCTCTTCTATTATGTATCCTATATGTATTTTCTAAAATCAGCTAGACGCAGGCTAGTATCTCACACTTGTCTATAAGTGTCCCCATGTCAATTCCCATGTGTGGATTTTGTGTTTAGAAGAAAATCCTTCACGAGCTTGGGCTTTCAGTGTCCTTCTCTTTTATTTCTTGCAGCACTTAGTCGATTGCCTACTGAGTAGATGGTCAGAAACTGCTTGTTAACCAGATTTCTTGCAGGCCCCAGCTGCACTTGGGGTGGGTACTTAGTAAACATTATTGACTGCCTCCCTGACTTTTGAGGCTAATTATTCTTTTACATCCCATGGTAGAGCTCTACCACATCCTGTGAAGCTATCACCTTGATGTAAGAATGTACATCTTCAGGCGTTCTACTGCTGCTGCTGCTGCTGCTAAGTCGCTTCAGTCGTGTCCAACTCTGTGCGACCCCATAGATGGCAGCCCAATAGGATCCCCCATCCCTGGTATTCTCCAGGCAAGAGTACCAGCACATATCAAAGAAACAACGATACATGGAAGTCTTGCAAATATGAATTTATTATACTGTTTATGTTTGAAGGTAGGAGCCACAGATCACCTGATGTGCAACAATAATACTATTATTAATAATAATATTGTGTCAGTCACACTGTAGGGTTTCCATAAATATCTGATGTTTCACTGGGTTTAAAATTCACTGTGCCTTCTGTCATATTTATGTATGTGTGAGTGTTTGTAAATACCCAGTATAGCATCTCTTTGCTGTTGTTGGCTTCTTAAGAGGCAAGACTAAGAACAGACCTAATTCAAATATGAGGTTAAGGTCTCAAGTGAAATGTTTTACATGGTTTTGCATATACTGGTGATCGGGCTAGATTCGTGATATTTTAGGTAGTATTTTCCATTTCTCTACCACTTTTATAATAAACATAATTATATAATTTATGACACTACCTAAAACTGAATTATGTGTCTTCTTGAATTTAATGGACCCATGATGTCATTATCGGGTTACATAGTCTGTGTCTGTTTAGCAGGGACCCAACAGCCTTCAATCTAGTCAATACAGGCAACTAAAAATCTGTATTATAATGCATTTTTAAAACACTGACATACTCTCTGTATAGAGCTCCGTGTTTTTAAAACAGGGCTACATTTGATGTGTGTGCTGTGTTACAGTAGTTGGGTTGCTTTTTGAGAACGCTCTCTCCCAACCCCATAGACTGTGGAATCTCTGAGACTTGGGGACACTGCTGACTTGGCTGGGAGAACGATCTTGCCTATTCAGTTTTTGCCACTGCCTTTGGCACCTAGAAGCCTGCTTCCTCTTCCCCTCCCGGGTTTCTGTATAATAAGTGCGTCTGGGTTTCTGTTGCACGGAACGTCCCAGGGCGAGAGACGCTGGGGCAGTCAAACAAAGGCAGGATTTCATTCACCTGGCACGCTGACCCCTTGGATCCTGGCTGGAAACCGGGCACTGGGGCCCAAGGGCTGAAGCAGCGCCTTACATAAGCCCCAGGGCTAGCAGCTGCTGCCTGCCCGACCGGCGGCAAGGGAGCGCTTCTCCCCCAGTGGCACATGGATTTCTTGTTGGCCAAGATGCTGTTTCATAATTTAAAAATCCACTGTCTTCTGTAGATACGCTCCTCGATGATGTCCACACATACTGGTATCTTGGCTCAAACAAGAGAGGGAAATTTGCATGTTAATAGAGTAATCTAATTAACTTTTGGCAAAATGCCCTTAATAATCTTCTTACTTTTTTCCTCTTCCTCTATTGCCCAGCTGTGCCATGGTTAAAATAGCAACAGGTCAGGCTTTCTAAGAGGGCCCTGGCTCCATATCCTGTCCTGTGCACACCTGCACAGCATTCACAGGTGACCCCTGAGAACCAGAGTCCTGTGAGCCCAGCTGAGAGTCATTGCACAGCCTCAGTCCTTGTACCTGAGAAAAAGAAAGGTGGGTACCCAGTGATTCTTCCCATTACTAGTGCTTTGGATTGTGTGGCCATATCCCCCACAGGGATCGTCCAGCCCACCAGCCCCCTGGGTGGTTGTCTGTAAGGCATGTCTCGGAAGGCTTTCTGAAAGGATGGTGTCCATCTCCACTCTTGGGAACAACTTTATGTTTAATGAGCAAGTGAGGGCTAAAGGCTTCCTCCTGCCCCTGTGGAGGGCACGGGACCGCATCAGCTACATCCTCCCAGTAGCTTTCCCATGCTGGAGTCTGGCACTGTTTGCTTCCCAGGAACTGTAAGACTACTTTTGTCTTTTACCTAATTTAGGGTAATCAGTTTTGATTTTTTTTTAAACTGACTTATCAGGCAGGGTGATAAATCAGCCCTCTAAGAGGGCTGGTTCTTGAAAGCCATATAAGCAAAAGAAAAAAAAAATAGCGGTATGAAATGTTTTCAAATTCATAACAAAAAACTATATTCCTAAGTGGCTTTCTGCTTTTTTTTTTTTTTTGGCTGTTGTCTCTAGGCTGCTGCAGTGTGTATATCTAATTTTGACACCTAGACTCCAACTTCCCATTTTTGGAAAATTTGGTCTTCTGGTTTCACCTGCTTTTGTGGACTAAACTGTTCAGTCTGACTAACGCTGATGCCTCCTTCATCAAGCAGGTCCGTTGGTTCAGAGCTCTTCTCCCAGCCGATAGGCAGCCTTGTGAACTTGATCTTTAGCTTCAAGTTTAGTTTTGCTTAAACTTCCCATTTTGTGTTCCTGATTTGGGAATGGACGTTGAAGTCAAGAGAGGATGACATGGTGACTTATTTTCTAAGAAGTTGGCTCTTCCTCAGTGGGGAATTAAGGTGGAAATCAGAACCAACAGATCCAAATTGGAAACCCAAAGAGGTCACGTGCGTCTGTCATGCTGGCAGAAGATTCAGCAGGACTCTGTCACTGGCGTCCATTCACACTTCACAGGCCTTTAATGTATTAGCAGATCAGTGAAAAAAAGAAGTAGCTGTGCCATGCAGAGAGGAGCGCCATTGCTTGTTTTCCTTATTTTCACAAAGTTAGTTTCCAAGGAGGGTGGCTCAGATTCCCTCTCACCACTAGTGGGGTGTGTGAGGCTGAAACACTAAGAGGCTGCCATCTCATTAGTGGACCTAGAGCCCATACAGGCGTGCAGAGTAAAGTCCGCTCCCACTCTGGATAAGAAATAACGGAGACCTTCTCAGGCCACTGGGAGGAGGTGCCGTCTAAAAATAAGAAGACTTTGAAGGGGAATGTTGCAGCTGGGCCAAGAATCATGAACTCAAGGACAGACTTTTGCAGTCACCAAACACTCTTTGGGGATTCTAATGTTACCCATCTTGAGAGCAGTGGTGACCCACTGTTTGCACAGTCCCAGCCCTGGTCATATTTTTGACTGTCTTCATCGTGGCCTCTTGCAGGCCTGGCTGTTCTCTCCATATTCCCGCCTTCTGTCTCTCCTACAGGAGTGGGTGTCAGCTAACATAGAAAACATAGTTACCTCTTTGGGAACTGGGGAGTGTGGGCGAAAACTCATTTCCTCGGGCAAACAGAGAAGTATGGGAGGGGAAGGACTATGGAATTTGGTTGAGGAAAAAGAAAGAAAATAAGTTTATTCTTGTCCCTTGGGAGCTAAATTTGACAAACGCCTGACTTAATAAGGAAACCCAAGCCTCCCAATACTCAATATTATGTATATACAAGGGAATAATAGCATCTCAGGAAAGAGCCACCAGGGCTTTCATGAAACCTTTGAACGGTTGTCGATTTAGGACAACTGGACTCTTCTTACTTTAATGTTTTTTTATATCCACTTGTGCCAGTGGGCTCCTCATAAAGGGAGGGGTTTGGAAAGCAATAAGTGTTCCTCCTTTCCCCGTCCATGTCAGCGCATGTATTTGTGATCTAGGACCCCAGAGATAACAGACACCACTAAAGTAAGTGAACACCTTCCTAAGAAATCCAAAACTATCCAGCAAACTGTACAGAAGAGCTTGTTTAATCTGTTACTTCCTCATGTAGCTTCTAGGTAATGAGATCAGTTGTGTTCTAAGGGGAATTAGTAGGACTCAGCATCCTAGGAGTTGTGAGTAAATAGGTCTGTGTCCTCAACAGAGCAAAATCCCATGGTGGGAATGGAAATGATAAGAGATCATGTACACCAGGAGCTGTGGAGAGTTTCCCATCTTTCTTCTGCTCTTTGCTCTCCAAAATTAGGTTTAAAAAAACAAAAACAACAACTTGGCCAGAATTCATAATAAGTATAGGACCTTTTTTTTTTTTTTGGCTATGACCCCAAGGAACATGCTCACAAGTAAATCATTAATCCAGTTCAGCACAGATAAGCACATTGTTGCATTCTGACCATCAATTTTTCCTTGACTGCTTGGAGAATGATGCATCTCGGTGCCTGCTACACCATAATACCAATAACTTGCATAAGTACAAGGTTTCCACTTATTAAGTGCTTTCTCATTCATTACCTTGTTTAGAACCTCCTGGCAGCCTTTTGAAATAGACACTGACTATTTCCTTAGTCACATTCTTTTAAATGAGCAGATTGAAGTGTGTGAAACTTGACTGACTTGCCGAACACCTTGCAGATGGAGTATAGCAGAGTCGGGCCCAGAGTCCAGGTCTCTTGACCCCTAGCCCAGTGACTTCCTGTAAGCTCTTCAGAGTACCAGTGTTTAAGTGGAGGAGGATGTATCTGAATCCTCTAGGGAAGTGTATAACATGGCTTCTCCCAGTTCCAAGGGGCAGAAAATTTGGTTCAATTTCTCTTAAGGAAAAAGATAGGATTCTTTGTTCATATAAATAAGGGGTCTGGGAGGACTGGTTGGCATGGCTAGATCCAAATCCATAAATATTTTGTAAGAAATAAGTTATGTCAAATATTGTCACATCTCTAGGCAATCTTTCCTTCTCTGTGTGTTTAATTCTTAGGCAAGCTCTCTGTTTGTAGCATAAAGATGGACAACAGCAGCTCTCAGCCTTATAATCTTCCAGTTAAGTGATATCATGATATCAGCTAAAGCAACTCACTTTTTTTTCTAATAGTTTCAACCCAAATCCTGAGATTGATTTTGTCTTTTCTTTAAAAAAATTTTTTTGAAATTATTGCTTTAAAGATTTTTTTTTAATATGAACCACTTTTAGCCTTTATTGAATTTGTTATGATATTGCTTCTGTGTTTTATGTTTTGTTTTTTTGGCCATGAGGGACATGGGACCTTAGCTGTCTGACCAGGGATTGAACCCATAACCCCTGTATTGAAAAGCGAAGTCTTAACTGCTGGACTTTTTCACTGGCATGATTTGGGTCACGTGCCAGAAAACGTGATATCTGATGGTAGGACCGGTTCATGGGTCTTCCTTTCAAACAGGATTGGGGCGACTCTAATGGCACAGATCTGGAGTGAAGGAATGGTGGTTTCTCAAAGGAAGGTCAAGGTGCTATTATCAGAGAAAGAGAGAATAGATGCTTAGCAAGATAAAAAACAAACAAACCCAAAGTCCTTTAGAAGGGGTGCCTCCAACTTACATATGAGTTGACCCACCCTGCTTACGAGTCTGGAGGAACATGTGGGGGTGTATATTTTGAATATTTTGAATAAGCAACATAGGCGGTTCATACACATCCTTTCCTCTGCTTTTCTGACAACTAATACCCTCTATCTTGATGTTTATCATTTAACTAGAATATTTGTTTCCTTCTATTCCCCGTTCTGGGCTTCAGTTTAGTTCAGTTGCTCAGTCGTGTCCGATTCTTTGCAACTCCATGAATTGCAGCACGCCAGGCCTCCCTCTCCATCACCAACTCCCAGAGTCCACCCAAACCCATGTCCATTGAGTCGGTGATGCCATCCAACCATCTGATCCTCTGTCGTCCCCTTCTCCTCCTGCTCTCAATCTTTCCCAGCATCAGGGTCTTTTCAAATGAGTCAGTTCTTCGCATCAGGTGGCCAAAGTATTGGAGTTTCAGCTTCANAGAATAAAATTATAATTCAAATGCAGAGGAATTCTGGGAAGATGGTGGAGGATTAGGACGAAGAGATTACTTTCTCCCTCACAAATTCCTCAAAAAAACATTTCAACGCCGAGCAAACTCCACAAAACAACTTCTGAATGCTGGCAGAGGACATCAAGCACCCAGAAAAGCAGATCACTGCCTTCAAAAACAGGTAGCGAAAAAAGAGACAAAGGAGGTGGGGAGGGAGCTCCGTCCCAGATAGGGAAGGCCGACCCAGGAAAGGAACTTTAAGAAGAGAGGTTTCCAAACACCAGGAAACACTCTCCCTGCCGAGTCTGTGGCGAGCCCTGGAAGCACAGAGGGCATCATAACAGGAACGATACATAAATGAATAATTAAAACCGACAGATTACAAGCCCAACAGTGACTTCCCCAGCGGAAAAGCAGCAC
>SJYQ01000113.1:1682134-1708442 GCA_006410935.1 Redunca redunca | reverse complement strand
TTCCAAATAGGAAAAGGAGTACGTCAAGGCTGTATATTGTCACCCTGCTTATTTAACTTATATGCAGAGTACATCATGAGAAATGCTGGACTGGCAGAAACACAAGCTGGAAACAAGATTGCCAGAAGAAATATCAATAACCTCAGATATGCAGATGACACCACCCTTATGGCAGAAAGTGAAGAGGAACTAAAAGGCCTCTTGATGAAAGTGAAAGAGGAGAGTGAAAAAGTTGGCTTAAAGCTCAACATTCAGAAAATGAAGATTATGGCATCTGGTACCATCACTTCATGGGAAACAGATGGGGAAACAGTAGAAACAGTGTCAGACTTTATTTTTGGGGGGCTCCAAAATCACTGCAGATGGTGACTGCAGCCATTAAATTAAAAGACATTTACTCTTTGGCAGAAAAGTTATGACCAACCTAGATAGTATATTCAAAAGCAGAGACATTACTTTGCCGACTAGGGTCCGTCTCTTCAAGACTATGGTTTTTCCTGTGGTCATGTATGGATGTGAGAGTTGGACTGTGAAGAAGGCTGAGCACCGTAGAATTGATGCTTTTGAACTGTGTTGTTGGAGAAGACTCTTGAGAGTCCCTTGGACTGCAAGGAGATCCAAACAGTCCATTCTGAAGGAGATCAACCCTGGGATTTCTTTGGAAGGAATGATGCTAAAGCTGAAGCTCCAGGACTTTGGACACTTCATGCAAAGAGTTGACTCATTGGAAACGACTCTGATGCTGGGAGGGATTGGGGGCAGGAGGAGAAGGGGACGACAAAGGATGAGATGGCTGGATGGCATCACGGACTCGATCAACGTGAGTCTGAGTGAACTCTGGGAGATGGTGATGGACAGGGAGGCCTGGCGTGCTGCAATTCATGGGGTCGTAAAGAGTCGGACATGACTGAGCGACTGAACTGAACTGAACTGAAGACAAATAATCTTAACACAGGTGAAAGAATTTCACTACTAAATATTTTCCAATCTAGGAAATTGGTATATTCTTTCATTCATGTAAATGTTATTTCACTTCCTTCTATAGTGGCATTTTGCTTTGTTTTGAGATCTTAAATAAAAGATGCTAGATTTTTCCTTCTGATCTTCTCCATGTGGCACACACCCAATAAGGAGATTTTAAAAAAAGATGAGATTTTTTTTTCTGTGCTTTTCTCATGTTGTTATTTCTATGAGAAGATTCTGACCTGAAAAAGAGAAACAGTCTGGAGAGATGACAATCCGTGATGGGACCTTATTCTCTATGCCCTTCCCTGGTGGCTCAGAGGTTAAAGCATCTGCCTCCAATGCGGGAGACCTGGGTTCGATCCCTGGGTCGGGAAGATCCCCTGGAGAAGGAAATGGCAATCCACTCCAGTATTCTTGCCTGGAGAATCCCATGGAAGGAGAATCCCTAGTAGGTTACAGTCCACGGAGTCACAAAGAGTCGGACACAACTGAGCGACTTCACCTTCACCTTCCCTGGAGTAAACTTTCCTGTAAGATTGAGATTCTAGATTTGTGAAGATTTGCCACCTGCTTCCTGTCTGTAGGTTCTTGAAAATGCGGCAGCTCCCTTGATGAGTCCCACATACGAAGAATAGAAAACGTGATGGCATTGATATCTCCCTGTCACACCTCTTTCTCAATTTCCCATGGTCCCTAGGTGCCTTGGGGAATAGTCCATGTCTTCTGAAGCCATGAATAAAACCTAGGTATTAGGTGAGAGGGAAAGCTAAAATCCCAATCAAAAGACAAAGCAAAGGCGTGGATCATCTGCATGGAGTGAATGAGGGTGTAGCTGCATCCTTCTTAGAATGTAGATGGCAGAAAGCTGCATTGCAGTCAATGGAGAAGCATCAGATGGATCAGGTGCCACATGCCAAACAAGCACTGGGTGTTATCTAAGCATAGAGGATGGGGGCTTTAGTTACAGGTGCTAGCAGGATCACAGAAGCCAGAAAGTGTGCTGCTTGTTCTGTAGTAACAAAAAAGGGAGCAACGAACCACCCAGAGCCTCCAAATCAGGGCCAAGAAGAGGGAGCAGCATAGAACACTTGGAAGGGACTGAAAAGGGGGAAATCCCAATTATATTAAGGTTTAATCTGGAGGAGACTAAGAAGTTACTGGACAAGAATAGGGAAAAACCTAGAAATAAATGAATTTTCTCTGAAATTTCAAGAATTAGTATAGCATGGAAATGGTCACTGAAGGCCATTTTTTGATCACAGGAAAGAAAGAAACTTAGAGTTTTTCACACTTCAGTTTTGTAGGCTATTGAGACAGTAAAGAATGTGACCATTTGAAATGAAGAAGTAAATGAAGGCAGATTTTAAACAGCTTTGACTCACAGGAAGGAGTTTGAACTCTGATGTGGCCTATAGAATAAATATTTTCAAGCAGAAGATTAAATATGATCAGTTCTATTACATAAGTATACTTGACCCTTGAACAGTACATATTTGAACAGTGTGGGTCCACTTATACACAGATTTTTTCAATAGTCAATACTGCAGTGACACACAATTTGCCTCAGCTGAATCCGTGAGTGTAGAAATGTGGATGTGGAAGAACAAGAACCACGTACACGGAGAGCCAATATTTAAATATTATATGCAGATTTTTAGCTTTGAAGATGGTCAACAAGTTTAACCCTGTGTTGTTCAAGGGTCAACTGTATTTCTAGTAGCAATGTAGGATATGCTATGAAGGAGAGCAACTTTTGCAGCACATCACATAGGAGGTTTTAAGACATCCAAGCAAAAGATGTTGTTGTTGCTCACTTGCTAAGTTGTGTCTGACTCTTTTTGCTACCCCATGGACTGTAGCCGTCCAGGCTCCTCTACACAGGGGATTTCCTACCAAGAAAATATTAGAGTGGGTTGCCTTTTCCTTCTCCAGGGGATCTTCTCAGCCCATGGATAGAACCCGTATCTCCTGCATTGGCAGGCAGATTCTTTACCATTGAGCCACCAGGGAAGCCCACACTAGAAATGACAAAGACTTAAATCAGAGGCTTGACAATGAAGTTTGTACATGGGTGTACAGTATATGCTTCAGGAATAGAACTTAAAAAAAAAAAAGGTATAGAACTTCAAACCTCAGTTTGAATCTAAGGGTGCGAGAAGAGTTGAAGACTCTTTTTTGTACTTTATTTTTTTAACTTATTGGAAAAAATTGTTTTACAATATCATGTTAGTTTCTCCTGTACAATGAAGTGAATCAACTCTATATTTACATATACCCCCTATCTCTTGAGCCTCCCTACAGCCCCAGCCCCATCGCACTCCTCTAGGTCATCACGGAGAACCGAGCTGAGTTCCCTGTGCTATGCAGCATGTTCCCACATTTTATACATGGTAATGTATATACATCAGTCCCAGTCTCCCTATTCATCCCTTCCTCCCCATCCCCTCCTGTGTCTACATGTCCATCCTCTATGTCTGGGTCTCTATTCCTGCCTTGGATACAAGTTCATCTGTACCATATTTCTAGATTACACATATATGCGTTCATATATGATACTTTGTTTTCTGCTTCTGACTTACTTCCCTCTCTTTGACAGACTCTAGGTCCATCTTGTGTGGCATAGTCAGAAACTGAGAAATAAGAGGGTCAGGTCTAGGGACAGAAACGATGCATTCAGTTGTGTACCTGGATTTAAGATGTCTTTGTAATATGGAGGTAAAACTTGTAATGAAAAATTAAGGATGTAAAGCAGGAACTCAGAAGAGTTTGAAGACTGGAGATGAAGATACAGTGGCTGACAACTTTCTGTGTGCCAAAAACTTTCTTAAGGACAGTTTTTTGGGAAAAGAGAACATAGGAAGTCTAGTCATCTTGGGTCTCTGTCACTGAGTAAATAGTAATTTGTAGGGCCCTGGGAAATCCCTGTCCCCAACAAGCCAGCCAGATGTCTAAAGTCTTACTGCTAGAATATATTCCTTTGTTTCAAAATTGCCTTATCACATGGCCTACTTTTAATGCAAATGTTTGCATTAGAGATACACCGTTGAAACCCCATATCTCGGTAGTAACTTGGGAAGAAGGAAAGTTACAAAATACTAATACAGAAAGAGGAGATAAGGATGGATGACTACAATTTTACATGTACTTCATATTTTCATAAAGTCTTCAAAGATACTACCGTGGTAATCTACAATGTCTGAGATTTCAGTCACTATTTCAGATTTATGTATTTTCACCTTGTCAAATAGATATTTTTTTTCAGTGTAACCTCTGCTACATCTTTGCCCCTTTGTTTCTGGAAAAACTCTATTGGAGTCACATCCTTAGTATGTAATAAACATAATTACAACCTTGGTCTGTATCCACATCTTTAGAGGCTTATTGTTTTTTTTTTTTTTTCTTTTTTTTCAGGAAAGCTAAAGAGCGTTTAGATACAAAACCAAAGACAGTAGAGGCCTTGCTTAATTGACCTGAATAGAATGGGGGTTTGGAGGGATGAATAGCTATAAACTCTAGAATATTTCAGAATTTTGTTCCTGAAACACAGAAAGGTTGATCAATTTCTCTAGAGACCCAACAGACTCTTCTTAAAATCCCAGTTTATTCCATGTATTGCAGCCACGAGAACTTGAGGGTTTCTGTGTCATAGTTTCTAAATATGTAAAATGAGAAGAGTCTATTTTATAAGGTTGTTTCAAGGATTAAAAAGCATGAAACATCAGATCACAATGTACTTATCACTTTACATGCAAGAGCTCAATGAATTGTGGGTATGTAACTGTGGTGTTGGAGAAGACTCTTGAGAGTCCCTTGGACTGCAAGGAGATCCAACTAGTCCATCCTAAAGGAAATCAGTCCTGAATATTCATTGGAAGGACTGATGCTGAAGCTGAAACTCCAATACTTTGGCCATCTAATGCGAAGAACTGACTCATTTGAAAAGACCCTGATGCTGGGAAAGATTGAGGGCAGGAAGAGAAGGGCACAACAGAGCATGAGATAGTTGGATGGCATCACTGACTCAATGGACATGGGTTTGGGTGGACTCTGGGAGTTGGTGATGGACAGGGAGGCCTGGTGTGCTGTGGTTCATGGGGTCGCAAAGAGTTGGACACAACTGAGCAACTGAACTGAACTGAATGCTCAATGGGACTCATCCAACATCTCTTACCTTCAATCCTGGGTGGAGTTCCCTGAAACATGCCTCCTTTTATGTGTCTTTGGATACAACACAGGTACTCAAAAGAAAAGACATGTGAAAAATGAAAGGCAGTCATGTGAATTTGAAATGTTGGGTGGGAAACGAGTTGGAACATTCACTAAAACCATTACTGTGTCCAGGCTGGGTAATCATGCATCTACGTATCATTCCTTTTTTTTTTTTTAAATGTTTTTTTAATTGTGGTAAAATTGTGGTCACATAATATAAACCATACTATTTTAACCATATTTAACTGTACAGTTCAGTGGCACTAAGTACATCTACATTATTGTGCAATTCTCACTATCATTCATCTGAATTTTTCTCCTTCCTAACCTGTAACTCTGTCCCCATTAAACACGAACTTCCCATTCCCCCTCCCCACCCCCCGGCCCTGGCATCCACCAATATACTTTCTGACTGTATGAATTTGTCTATTCTTTGTACCTCATATAAGTGAAATCCAAGCCAGAGAAAACAATAATTCCAAAATATATGTGCACTCCAATGTTCATTGCAGCACTATTTACAATAGCCAGGGACATGGAAGCAACCTAAATATCCATCAGCAGAGGAAAGGATAGAGGATGTGGTACATACATACAATGGAATATTACTCAGGCATAAAAAGGAATGAAACTGTGCCTTTTGCAGAGACATGGATGGACCCTACAGTCCGTCATACAGAGTGAGTTAAGTCAAAAAGAAGAAAATAAATATCATACATGAATACACATCACACTTTCTTACCATTCAGCCCGTTGCATGTCAGACAGAACTTCCTTAGGAGTAGAAGAGGATAAATCATCACACACTGTATTTGAAGGGGGGCAGTGGCTGCAATTTTATATTGAAAATGACTTACTCTGCTCTCACAGTGGACTTTCTGATCTTCTTGGGTGGCATCCTTAGTAGAGGGCGTCACATGTGAAGCATATCATTGCATTCCCATCAGTGAAACAACATTCTCTGGTGGTGTTTTGGGAAGGGTGTGTAAATGTTAACCAAAACCACAAAGAAAGGATGTCGCCACTTTCCCATGGCATGTAAGAAAAACATGAACGTTTAGATATGTCCAATTACGTGGAAACTCAGCGTAGCTATGGAAAAGATCAGTTTTCAAAGTACGGCTGCATTGAGTCAATAAGGTATGACTACCAAGAAAGTAACTGTGTTTTCAAGTGCAGTTCCTGAAGCAGTCACATATGATGTGTGTGTGTGTGTGTGTGTGTGTGTGTGTGTGTGTCCTTTTCAAGCTTTTTTGCCTACCATTTAATTTAATACTGGGAAAAAATTTCAATGGGTTAGAAAAACAACTCCCACGCACTAATACTATGTTTTTAAACAGTTTGATTCCAAGTTATTCATAAATAAGCATCTAGAAAACAGAACATTTGATGACAACAAATATATACATTTACTTGTTTTATAAGGCAGGGTTTGCAGTAGGCATTAAAAGCTACCCCTTTGCACTCTGATTTCTGACCCTATCCATATCTCCTTTGAGGAATGAGTTACTGAGGCTGTCTCTTTTACGGACATTTCATATTCAAAAAGTGATGGCTTTCTCCTGGCAGGCTTTATTCTTACTCAGCTAAACTGGAAATCATTTTTCTGTAGAGAGCCTCACTACTGGAACAAACTGAACAAGTACTCACATCACACATAAAAAGCTTTTGGAAGAGACCTGGGATTGGCTCTGGGGTAGACATAATTCAAATGCAAATGTATTTCATCAGTGGTTTGTCTTGCATGCCAAATTTTGGAGCAAAAGGGAAACTAACTACTGATCGTTTGCTCTTTTCTACCAGTAAGCAGGGTGCCAACAGAAGAACCAATATCTTTTCTTCAAAACAGCATCATAAGAGACTTGAAGAAAGCATTGTAATGCTCAATTCATCATTACAGAGAGACATCACCAACTATACCCCATAAGTCTTTCACATTGACCTGGGTCTTATAACAATAAGAAAAAATAATTGGCTACATTTATATATAACAAGGATTCATATATGCAATCAAAAGGATAAAATAACCATATTTGTCTTATATCTAAAAATAGTATTATTAAAATTTTTTGAAAATTTTTTGCTTTGATTTTATATTGAGTGTTGCTTATAGAGTTATGGTTTAACAACCAGTTTTTTATGCACTCAACATCAGAGAAATATCTTTTTCAACATAATATTTTTAAGGTTTGCATAACATTCCACAATGTAGCAATTCTAGAATTTACTTACCTGTTTCCTCCAGGAAAATTAGACATTTAGGCCCTTAAAAATATCTCTTTAGGATTCTTTCTTTATGATAGATGCCCTAGAAGTATAATTAACAGCTCAAAAGTTATGAGCATTTGTTAAGGCTTCTGATGTTGTTCACGCGCTAAGTCGTGTCCAACTCTTTGTGACGGCACAGACTGCAGTGTGGCAGCATGCCTGTCCTTCACTGTCTCCTGGAGTTTGCACAAACTTATATCCATTGAATCGGTGATGCTATCCAATCATCTCATCCTCTGTCATCCCCTTCTCCTGCCCTCAATCTTTCCCAGCAACAGGGGGTCTTTTCCAATGAATTGGCTTTTCATAACAGGTGGCCAAAGTACTGGAGCTTCAGCTTCAGCATCAGTCCTCCCAATGAATACTCAGAGTTGATTTCCTTTAGGATTGACTGGTTTGATCTCCTTGCTGTCCAAGAGACTCTCAAGAGTCTTTTCCAGAACCACAATTTGAAAGCATCAGTTCTTCAGTATTCAGCCTTCTTTATGGTTCAACTGTCACATCAACAACCCCTGAATGCAGATGACACCACTCGAATGGCGGAAAGCAAAGAGGAACTAAAGAGCCTCTTGATGAGGGTAAAAGAAGAGAGTGAAAAAGCTGTCTTAAAACTCAACATTCAAAACACTGATATCATGGCATCTTGTCCCATCACTTCATGGCAAATAGATGGGGGAAAAATGGAAACAGTGGCAGATTTCATTTTCTTGGGTCCCAAAATTAGAGATGGTGACTACAGTCATGAAATTAAAAGACACTTGCTCCTTGGGGAAGGAAAGCTATGATAAACCTAGACAGCATATTAAAAAGCAGAGACATCACTGCCCACAAAGGTCCATAAAGTCAAAGCTATGGTTTTTCCAGTAGTCTTGTATAGATGTAAGAGTCAGACCACACCTCTTGATTCTTTCTAATTCCCCTGTACCATTGGTCCTCACCTAGATGTGATCATGCCCCTTCTCCCACAGGATGTCTGGCCACTCTGCAGACATTTTTTTCTCCACAACAAGGGGGGTGCTACTGGCTTCTAGTAGGTAGTGGTGAGGGACACTGCTAAACATCCTTTAGTGTCAAAGACAGCCCTCCACAGCAAGGCTTTTCTGGCCTGAAATTATTAGTACATGATTCCTCTTTTCATACCCCCTGTTGAGAATTACAGTTGATCCTTGAGCAACATGGAGGTTAAGGACACTAACCCTCTACACAGTTGAAAATTCATGTATATAACTTTACAATCAGTCCTCTGTATCCTTGATTCTTCATTGTCAGATTCAACCAACCTCAGGTCATGTAACACTGTAGTACATATTTAGAGAAAGATACTCATTTACATGGACCAGTGCTATTCAAACTCTTATTATTTGAGGGTCAACTGTTATTGCCTTGGTTATTTCAGTAAGAAAAGATTGATTGAGAGGAGATACTAAGAAAGATCTTCCAAGAGAAGGGTTAGGGAAAAAATCCTATTTGTTAGAAAGCATAAGGCATAATAAACAACCAGAAGTATCTCTAGAAATTGTCAAATGTTCCATAAGGAATGAAATAGACACTATCTGAGAAACACGGATTCATGCCAATCAAATTGCCTTGCTGCTAGTTGGCATTCAACAAATAATTGTTGATACATATATGAATTATTTCAATTGTGCTTATTTGTTAATTTAGTGAGGTATTAATTCCTCTCTCTTTCCCCCAAATAGTGGCTTGCATATTTAAATGCAACTCATGTATTTAACTGAAAACTGAGCAATAAAAGCCACTAAATTATTGAAAAGCCCAGAAATTATGATGTTCACTGAGTAGTAAAACAAGCCAGCATTCCTGGTAGCAAGCAATTAGCTTTTTTCCAGAGAAAAGAATTGAAGTTCAGAAATTTGGGCTGATTTGTCCAAGGTCACACAACAACTTCCATGCTGGAGCTAAATAGTAGCCTCTTCTTATTGAGGACACAGAGCCCTCTTCACATTTTCCACCCTACGGGGTCTTTTATCCACGAGCTTCATCTTCTGCTGTAGAAAAAAAGTCCTATTGAGAACAAAGACTGGAGCTTCCATCTCTGTCTTTTCCACAAAGTCAAGCCCAGTGCACTGTATTAAGTATTAGAACAAACGTGATTCAAATGAATAATGTTTCCATTTACTCAAGATCTGATTTCCTTTCTATGTCTAATCAGAATCCTTACCTTTCAGCGGCCATAGATCACAATCATCATCAACTATGATGGAGACTATTCAAGACTCTAAATTTATGGTTCTGGGAGTCAACAAGGTTCAAGTCTCTGTCTGCCTTTCAGCTGGTGTTTTGGAAGGATGCTCCATAAGTTTTTATTTAGAAGCCTGGCAGCAGCATTTGCAAAGTGGGGAGTCACAATTGGCATTCCTTGTTCCTTTAGCTTTCTGTTGTTTAATCAGTGCAGTGGCTCTGTCGTGTCTAACTCTTTGCGACCCCATGGACTGCAGCACGGCAGGCTTCCCTGTCCGTCAACTCCTAGTTTGCTCAAATTCATCTGCATCGAGTTGGTGATGTTATCCAACCATCTCACCCTCTGTCATCCCCTTCTCCTCCTGCCTGAAATCTTTCCCAGCATCAGGGTCTTTTTCAATAAGTCAGTTCTTCACATCAAATGGCCAAAGTATTGGAGCTTCAGCTTCAGCATCAGTCCTTCAAATGAATATTCAGGACTGACTTCCTTTGGGATTCACTGATTGGATCTCCTTGCAGTCCAAGGGGCTCTCGAGAGTCTTCTCCAACACCAAAGTTCAAAAGCATCAATTCTTCAGCACTCAGCTTTCTTTGTAGCCCAACTCTCACATCCATACATGACTACTGCAGAGACCATAGCTTTGATGAGATGGACCTTTGTTGGTAAAGTAATGTCTCTGCTTTTTAACATGCTGTCTATGTTGGTCAAAGCTTTTCTTTCAAGGAGCAAGCATCTTTTAATTTCATGGCTGTGGTCACCATCTGCAGTGATTTTGGAGCCCCCCCAAATAAAGCCTGTCACTGTTTCCATTGTTTCCCCATCTATTTGTCATGAAGTGATGGGATGGGATGCCATGGTCTTAGTTTTCTGAATGTTGAGTTTTAAGCCAATTTTTTCACTCTCCTCTTTCACTTTATCAAGAGGCTCTTTAGTTCCTCCTCACTTTCTGCCATAAGGGTGGTGTCATCTGGGTATCTGAGGTTATTGATATTTCTCCCAGCAATCTTGATTCTAGCTTGTTCTTCATCCACCTCAACATTTTGCTTGATATACGCTGCACAGAAGTTAAATAAACAGGGTGACAAGACACAACCTTGATGTACTCATTTTCCTATTTGGAACCAGTCTGTTGTTCCATGTCCAGTTCTAACTGTTGCTTCTTGACCTCCACACAGATTTCTCAGGAGGAAATTTGTATTTCTCAGGAGGAAATTTGTATGTTGCTTAATAGATGGTCTCAAAGTAATTATGTGCCAGAGTCTGGGCAGCAATAAGGGAGATCAGTTTGCCCCGAAAGGCTTTGGTGAGGGTACTTGGCTGGCTGGCTGTTTTCTTTGATATTTGAGTCAACAAATATTTATTGAGGCTCTACTCTGTGCAATACACCTGGCTAGGCACAGCAAAAGATAGAGCCATGGTTCAAGATAAATCACAAGCATTAAAAGGAACTAAAAACCTGTAAGAGACAGAAGTGCATAAATTAACATCGGGCTTTAATTAGAGCTGTGAGAGGAAGTAACAGTATGGACTTGTGGGGTCAGATAGGAGAGGAATTACGACCAGTTGCAGATCCAGTTGAAGATCCATATATAGTCATGTATGGATGTGAGAGTTGGACTATAAAGAAAGCTGAGTGCTGAAGAATTGATGCTTTTGAACTGTGGTGTTGGAGAAGACTCTTGAGAGTCCCTTGTACAGCAAGGAGATCCAACCAGTCCGTCCTGGAGGAGATCAGTCCTGGGTGTTCATCGGAATGACTGATGTTAAAGCTGAAACTCCAATACTTTGGCCACCTGATGCAAAGAGCTGACTCATTTGAAAAGACCCTGATGCTGGGAAAGATTGAGGGCAGGAGGAGAAGGGGACGACAGAGAGTGAGATGGTTGGATGGCGTCACCAACTCAACGGACATGAGGCCTGATGTGCTGCAGTTCATGAGATCTCAAAGAGTCAGACACAACTGAGTGACTGAACTGAACTGAAGATCCAGAAAAGACTTAAGAGCAGGCATTTGGTTTGGGCATTGAAGGATGGATGAGTTTTTTGACTGTAAAGAGGAATTTAAGGTGCAGCGTGAGCAAATTCACAGAAATTAGGAAGCATAGAACATGTCCAATACATAATAATAGTAATAATAGTTTGATAGTTAATATGCATTCAGGTCTTACTATTTTCAAACATATTCTGCTAAACTTTGTATTCTTTTATTTTAAAAATGGAACCAGAGTATGGGCAGAGGATCTGAATGGACATTTTTCCAAAGAAGACACACAAATGGCCCATAAGGACATGAAAATTTGTTTAACATCACCAATTTATCAGGAAAATGCAAATTCACCTGCACAAGGAAATATCATTTCACAGCTGTTAGAATGGTTGTTATCAAAAAAAAAACAAGGCAAGACAAATGTAGGAGGAGATGTGGAGAAAAGGGAACCTTTGTACACTGTTGGTGAGACTGCAAATTGGTGTAGCCACTGTGGAAAAGAGTAAGGAGATTTGTCAAAAATTTAGGAACAGTACTGCAATATAACCCTGTTATTCTACTTCTGAGTATTTTTTCAAAGAACATGAAAACACTAACGAGAAAAGATTCATGCACCTTTCTGTTCATTGCAGCATTATTTACAGTAGCCAAGATATGGAGACAACTTAAATGCCCACTGATGGGTAAATGGATAAAGAAGATGTTACACACACACACACACACACACACACACACACACACACACACACAGGACTATTATGCAGTCATAAAAAAGAATAAAGTTCTGCTATTTGAGACAGCATGGATGGACCTAAAGTGAAATAAGTCAGATGGAGAAAGACAAATAACATGGTTTCGCTCATATTTGAAATATAAAAACAAAGAAAACAAGCAATCAAACAAGAAAAATCCCTTAATAAGCAAAATAAAAACAAAATCATAGATACAGAGAGCAGATCAGTGGTTTCCGAAAGGGAAGGGAGTTGGAGGTGGGTGAAATGGATGAAGGGAGCCAACTGTATGGCAGGAATGGCAACTAGATTGTGGTGGTGGTTACTCTATGTTATGTATACATGTTTAACTATAATGCTGTATACCTTAAACTTATATAAAAAATAGAACCAGAGTCAATTTATCTATTAGCCACAGTGCTCAGGGTCCACAATAGTTTTAGAGATCCATGAAAATGTTTTCACTTTTTTACAACCGGAAAGAAAATAATATAACCTAGCTTGGATTATGCTTGTCTTTATATCCATACAGTCATAAAATGTTAGTCTCTCTGTCATGTCTGACTCTTTCTGACTCCATGGACTGTAGTCCACCAGGCTCCTCTGTTCATGGAATTCTCCAGGCAAGAATACTGGAGTGGGTATCCATTCCCTTCTTCAGAAGATCTTCCTGACCTAGGGATCATACCTGGGTTTCCCACATTGCAGGCAGATTCTTTATTGCCCCTAGTAACTCAGATGGCAAAGAATCCGCCTGCAATGCGGGAGACCTGGGTTCAGTCCCTGGGTTGGGAAGATCCCTTGGAGAAGGGAAAGGCTACCCACTCCAGTATTCTGGCCTGGAAAATTGCATGGACAGAGGAACTTGATGGGCTACAGTCCATGGGGTCGCAAGGAGCTATACACAACTGAGCAACCAACACGTACATCATAAAATATAACTTTAAATATTATTTTCATGGTAGAAGAGCCCACGAAAGACATGGTCCTGAATGAAACTATCTTTGACTCCTCTCATTCCTTTGTTTCTACCTTCAAACTACTTGGGCATAAAAGTTGGACAGAAAAGTTAGTTCAGGTTTTTCCATAACATCTTATAGAAAAACCCAAGTGAACTTTTTGGACAACCCAATATCTTCTAAATCTTTCCTCTCCCATTGTATCAGACAAAGGCATACCACCATAATCTCTTACATGGATTACAATATGAGCTCTTAGCCATTTCCCTGCTCTCACTCTTGTCCCCTAAAATCCATTTTCTATACAACTGCTCAGGAACTGTGACCATTCCTCTGCTTAAAATATTCAAGTGCCTTCCTATTATACTAAAAATACATTTTCAAATTCTTATCTTCTGGGAGTTGTTGATGGACAGGGAAGCCTGGCATGCTGCAGTCCACCAGGTTGCAAAGAGTTGGACACGACTGAGTGCCTGAACAACAACAATTCTTATCTTAGCCAAAGGGCCCCTGCCTACCAGTTTCAGCTCAGTTCTTGTTACTCTCAGCATGACCACTGACCTGATAACCTAGATGTGCTGGTCTTTTCTCTGTTCATTGAACACACCTGCCTCAGAACCTGTCTCTTCCGATTCCTCTCACCTGTAATGTCCTCACCTGCCCTTGCTTTGTATCACTTTTGTTTCCCAATATTAGATCTCAGTACATATTTGACTTCTTCAGAGAGTTTTTCTATAGCCACAAACCAGGCACTCTTGTATATTACCCCATTTTATTTTTTTAATGGCATTTATCAATATGTGAAAATCAATATATATTGTTTGCATTTTTATTATCTTCCTTAACTAGAAGGCAAACTTCCTGAGAAGAATGACTATAATATGCTCAGATTTCAGAAAAGTACCAGGCAGACAATATACACTCAATTGTAAAATTATTCACTGGATATAAATTCCATGTCTGCTACATATATGACATTGGAATTCAATGTGGAATAATTTGGGCTTCCCAGGTGGTGCTAGTGGTAAAGAACATCCCTGCCAATGCAGGAGACTTAAGAGATGAAGTTTCAGTCTCTGGGTTGGGAAGATCCCCTGGAGGAGGGCATGGCAACCCCCTCCAGTATTCTTGCTTGGAGAATCCCATGGACAGAGGAACCTGGAGGGCTACAGTCCATAGGGTTGCAAAGAGCAGGACATGACTGAAGTGACTTAGCCTGCACGTGGAGCAATTTGGAACTCATGGAGCTTAGAGTCTAGCAAGATTTAAATTTGTTATCAAAATAAATCCTTGCAAGGAATAATGTAGGAACTGTTGGTATTCCATTGTCCCAAAGGCTGACACTGGAACTAAAGAGGTTACTTCTTGTGTTTGGCTGGCACTTGAACCCAGAAAGTTCATTTTCAGAGCCAGTCTCCTTAAGAAAATTTAAATTTCTCTCAATAATAAGTATACTTGTCTTGAGATTAGGTAATGGGTGGAAATGTAAAGCTAAATATTTTGAAGTGCCTAGGATGCCAAGGTTGAGAACCTTTTCCTTAAGTGAAAAGTCAGTGAAAAATTATTGAAAGCAGAAATGTGCTTTAGAGACAATGCCTTGGGAATGGTACAGGAGGTCTATGGGAACAAGGGAGCCTGGAGGTAGAATCAGAGTTAGAAGGCTAATGGTACAGCCTGTCAACCATTCACCATATTTTAGGAACTTAATAACAGTTCAAAATTGTATGTTTGCACACATTTCCTTAATAGCAGCTGCTGAATGAAGGAAGGTTCATTTTATTAATCTATTGACAAATCTCGGGCAGAAACTTTCCAATTCTATTCTGGAAATACCTATTTCAGATATTTCCAAATGAAAATTACTAGAAGTCTTCACATCCAAAGATGATTACAGCTGTTCTCTATAACAATTATAGGCTTGTGGCCACAGATAATATTTAGACTGGCCATGCTGTCTTGAAATAGCTTTGTATTCCCTTCATATTTCAGATTGATCGTAACCATCCAATATTCACTAATTCATTTCTTAATTCATTAATCACACATGCATTGAGCATAGTATTTTGGGGGTATGCCCAGATCATAGTTTAATGAGGGAGACAGACCTATTCCCTGGTGAAGAAAATTTTCTAGAATCTGGATTTACTATAACCAGAAGAACATTCTTCCCTGTCTCTACCACTATCACTCTGGACTAGCCTTTCTCATCTGATTTTTTCTAATTGCTTTATAATTATCTCTCTCTTTTTACCTTTCTCCTTATTCTATACATAACAACAGAAGTGACTCTTATAAAATATGAATAAGATGATTCTGTTATTCTGCTCGAAGCCTGCAATGGCTCCTTATTACACTCAGAGGAAGGGTCAGAACTTTCAGAGGTCTACCATGCCCCATGTAATCTATCATAGACGTTGGTGTCTATTCCTCTTCCCTACCCACCTCCATCCCATTCCCCCTTCTCCAGCCACACTAACATCTTTAGAGCTCCTCAAATACCCCATGTGTCCTGCAGCGTTAGGTCATATGCACTGCTAACATTTCCCAGCATCTACCAGCTCCTAACATCCTACATCATGTATCTTTTATAGTATCCTTGTCTGTCTCCTTCATCTTGCCTCCCTCCACAGGGCAACATCTTTCTTTGTTTTGATCACTGCTGATGTCTCATTCACCCAGAATTGTGTTGACACATAACAGATGCTCAAAAATTTTTGTTGGATGAATAAATAAATATGTACATATTTAATGCAACATGGTGATCTCAATGAAGAAAGTGTTCAAGAGAGTGGATCAAAGGACAGAGACTAAACTGGAAAGAGTTGTGGGAAGAACTCTGCGAAAAATACCCACCTTAAACCAAATATCTAGTATTCTGATTCACTAAGACACATTTGAAGGCAAGAGTGATCTTCAAGTTGTTGAACATCCCCACACAGAAGAAAGGAAGAGGACCTGAGATACATTTAAAATACTGTTCACCACCCTCTGCCCCTTTATGTTCACATGAGCCCCATTTATAGCTGAGTCATCACGGAATTTTCACATGAATTGACAATGGAAGATCACTTTCCATCATGAATAAAGAGAAGCTTGGTTTATACACTAATGCTGACTTGTTCATCACCCTCAATGTTTGTTTATTAATGATAACTTGGGTTAAGCCTTAATATATTGGCTGGAAGGTAACATACAAGGCCCAAAAAAGTTTTTCCTTACCTTCAAGTGTTCTCTTTATCCACATTCTACAGAACCTTAAAGTTTTTCAGTAAGACAAGTATTCCTTGTGGGGTTTTTTGGCCTCTGTTAATATGTATATACTTCTGGTAAGATTAGCATTAATCTAGTAACCCTTTGGAGTGTATATTTTATTGAAAATTTTCAACCAAGAATTCAAAAAGAAGATGCTGATGGAGAAGGGAAATGAGATGGAAGGAGAATGTGGAGTACTAACTGAAAAGGACTGCCTAGTAAAGCGTTTCAAAACAGAACGTGGGTGTGTATTTTAGAGGATGGAGAGTGTAGGCTGAGGCAAAGTAATGTCAGTGAGGCCAAATTAGGAGAAAAGAGTCCTCACAGAGGTGGGGCATTGTGAGGACATTGAAGACAATTCCTGCCTATCACACAATTCAGCTCAGGTCCAGCCTCATCCTAGGCCGATGCGAGGGGCCTCCCAGCGCAGTGGCTAGAGCCCTGGGCACCCAAACTGTCCTTAGCTTAACCGCTTTCTATTTTTGTCATCTTGAACTGTGATTTCTTCATCTGCATAGCAGAGATAACACTGTCTTATCTTCTTCTCTTCAAATATTAGGATCAAATGCACTCACCAAAGGAAAAACTATGTAAAACATCTAGAAACTTAAGAAGGTGCTTCCCAAAGGAGAGGAAGAATGTTAGAATGACCCAAAGGGTATTTTTGCATAACACTTGCTCCCTGCAAAGTTCCCAATTGTTTTCCCCTCCAACACTTTGATTTTTTTTAAGCCTTTTTTTTTCTTATGATAGATTTCACACACACACAAAAGTAGAGGGGCATCTCTTAACTTTGTCCTACACTCCCGATCACCTAAATACCTTGCCATTGTCCATAACCTCGTTTTTACAGTTTTCAGTATATTGCCTAAGTTGTTTCATATAAATCTCCCCACCATCTATCCCTCACTGTGTATTAATTGGTATAGCTTTATGAGATAACATTTACATTACATAAATGCATACGTTTAAGTGCACAGGTCAATAAGTTTTTGGAACTTTATGAAGTTGTGCAGCCATAGCCATAATAGACTTTTAGAACATTTTCATCATCCAAATAACTTCTCCCTTTTCTGTATGCAGTCTCTTTCCACATCCAGCCCCTTTACCAGGTGGAAGAATTTCCTTTTCTAGTAGTTTGTTGAGAGTCTTCATCATGAACAAGGTTGAATCCTGTCAAGTGCATTTCTACTCATCCATCGTGATAACTACTTTTCCCTTTAGTCTGTTTTATCACAATAACTGATTTTTTTGAAGTTAAACCAATTTTACATTACTGAAATAATTCCCACTTGGTCATGGTGGATAGGGCTTCCCAAGTGGCTCAATGGTAAATAATTTGTCTGCCAATGCAGGAGACACCAGAGACGCAGGTTTGATCCCTGGGTCGGGAAGATCCCTTGGAGGAGGAAATGGTAATCCACTCCAGTATTCTTGGCTGAGGAATCCTGTGAACAGAGGAGCCTGGCAAGCTGCAGTCCATGGGATTGCAAGGAGTTGGACACAACTGAGCACGCATGCTGGATAATCTTTTTAATATGTTGCTGGATTCAATTTGATAATTTTTAAAAGAAGGAAATTTTCATCTCTGCTCATGAGTGTTTTGACCTGTGCATTTCTTTTTATGTGATTTATCTAGTATTGGTATCAGGATAATACTAGCCTCATAGGATGAGTTGGAAATTGTACCTTTCTCTATTTTTCAAAAGAATTTGTGAATTTTTGGTATTATTTCTTCTTAAAATATTTACTAGAAATCACCAGTGAAAGTCATCTGGACTTGGACGTTTCTTTGTAAAAAATTGTTTGTTTGTTTTTTAAGTAGATTTGCCAGTCCTATGTAGAGCTTTCTCTTTCTTTGCCTTAGTTCAGTTCAGTCGCTCAGTCATGTCTGACTCTCTGCGACCCCATGAATTGCAGTACGCCAGGCCTCCCTGACCATCATGAACTCCCAGAGTTCACTCAGACTCACATCCATCAAGTCATTGATGCCATCCAGCCATCTCATCCTCTGTCGTCCCCTTCTCCTCCTGCCCCCAATCCTTCCCAGCATCAAAGTCTTTTCCAATGAGTCAACTCTTCACATGAGGTGACCAAAGTACTGGAGTTTCAGCTTTAGCATCAGTCCTTTCAAAGAAATCCCAGGGTTGATCTCCTTCAGAATGGACTGGTTGGGTCTCCTTGCAGTCCAAGGGACTCTCAAGAGTCTTCTCCAACACCACAGTTCAAAAGCATCAATTCTTTGGCACTCAGCCTTCTTCACAGTCCAACTTTCACATCCGTACATGACCACTGGAAAAACCATAGCCTTGACTAGACGGACCTTAGTCAGCAAAGTAATGTCTCTGCTTTTCAATATGCTATCTAGGTTGGTCATAATTTTTCTCCCAAGGAGTAAGCGTCTTTTAATTTCATGGCTGCAGTCACCACCTGCAATGATTTTGGAGCCCCAAAAAATAAAGTTTGGAGCCCCAGAAAATAAAGTTTGACACTGTTTCCACTGTTTCCCATCTATTTCCCATGAAGTGATGGGACCAGATGCCATGATCTTCGTTTTCTGAATGTTGAGCTTTAAGCCAACATTTTCACTCTCCTCTTTCACTTTCATCAAGAGGCTTTTTCGTTCCTCTTCACTTTCTGCCATAAGGGTGGTGTCATCTGCATATCTGAAGTTATTGATATTTCTCCTGGCAATCTTGATTCCAGCTTGTGTTTCTTCCAGTCCAGTGTTTCTCATGATGTACTCTGTACTCTAGATGGTAGCTGTTCTGGGAAAATTTTAAATTGATAATTCAATTTCCTTTTTTCATATGCCTATTACTTTTCATATTGAATCAGTTGTGGTTATTTGTATCTTTTTAAAAATGTCATCTTTCCATCTAAGTTGACTAATTTGTTAGTATAAAATTGCTTATATGATCCTTTTCATTGTTTCTTCAGTATTTCTCAGAAGGCAATGCTCCTAAAAAACACTTCCCTCAGTCTTTGTTTACCTTATAATGTCTATATATCACTTAACATAGAATTCTCAGTTAAGTTACATTTTCAGTATTTGACTGTGTCATTTCATTCACTTTTCAACTCCATAATTTTTAATGAAAATTCAGTCATTTAATGGTATTTTTATTTCCTGATTGTGATGGATTATCTCTTACTGCCTTTAAGATTCTTTGGCTTTCATTAATTTTACTAGGTTGTTCTTAGGTATAAAATTTGGGAGTTTGTATTCTACTTAGGGTTGGTTGAGTCTCTTTACACCAAGTTTTTTTTTATCAGTATTGGGACATTTTCAATCATTCTTTATTTACATTTTTTTTTCTGCCCTTTGCTTCCTCTCTTCTCCACTGAGGACTTTTATAGCACATATATTGTATGCTCAATATTGTCCCATAGGACTCTTAGGATCTGTTCAATTTTCTTCATTCCTTTTTTCTTTGTTCTTCAAAACTGAGTAAATTCTTTTAATGTGTTTTCAAAGTCACTGATTCTTTTTTATTTCAAATTTGCTATTCAGCACCCCTACAAAAATATCATTTTTTGTTTGTTCTACTTTTCAATTCCAAAATTTTTATTTTTAAACATTTCCATCCTTTTGTCATAATTCCTTATTTGTTGACTTATTGTCATCACACTACCATTTAATTCTCTAAGCAGAATTTCTTTAGCTCTTTGAACATGAACAGTTCCTTGAGAGTCTTTATTTGATAAATCCCAAATATGGGATCTTTTTTTCCTAGAAAATGGGATACAGTTTTTGCTTCTTTCCATGTCATACAGTTTTTTATTTTTGTTGAACACCAGATGTCTGGATAACCTATTATTGCAACTCTTGATTGTAATCCCAATCAAAGTTCGTTGTTGCTGTTGCTTATTTGTTTTGTAGCTTATCTGAACTGTATTTATGGAATTTGTTTCCCTATATTGTGAAGCTACTGGTATCTTTGTTCAATATATATATTTTTTAGTTCTTGTCTTTGCCTTTAAGCCTGAGTACCTCAAAGCCACATCTCGGTTTCTGCAGAGCTCAGTAGTCAGCTACTGATTGGACAGAAGTTGTATTCGAACACCTCAAGCCAGAATAGCTTGCACTTTATGTTGATGGAGATGTTTGTATGCTAAGGAGTGCATTTAAAGTTCAGGCAATTTAAAATTTGCCCAGAGTTTGCTTCCCTCTGAGCTCTCTCATATCTTCTGTGCAGTTTTAGGCAGTATCAAAATCAGCCACGGATGTGTGGATGGCTTGGACTCTCTGCAGTCTTTCCTGTGCAGCTGTGTTTCTAATACATCTCTGTAAAATTTCTGGCTAGTTTGCTATTCCATTTTTTGTCCTAGCCAGGACTATAACCTCAGGCTAACTGAACCTCTTGTCTTCCCAATTCATTGCCACTTAAATTCATTTGCTTCCCAGTTCATGTGCCATTTGTCATGGTTTTTATTAGATGATAACACTGGTTGTGTTCTGATCCAAATCAAGACGTCCCCTCCAGACACAAAGCTGCTTGTTTATGCATTGCCCTGTGTTGGTGGCATCACCAGGCAGATTCAGCTGAGATGAGGGATGGGAGCAGCTTCAGGAGGAAATGTCACAGACCCTCAATGGTATTATAAAAAATACCAGTTTTCTTTTTAAAAACAATACACACATCTCAATTTGTTGTATTATTGTGGTCAGTTTTCATAACCCTGAATTTCTTCCAGTTGTATAATATTTTGTGGGGAGAAAATTTACTGAACTTTTTACTTTGCTATATCAGAGTCCAGCCTCTAGAGTCTCATATGCCTCTCTCTCCCCTATTGTGAACCGTTGCCAGGATGAGCCACTCTTACTGACTGAAGTGTTCCCTATGCTTAAAGTTTGTGCTCAAGTGAGCAAAATGTGCAATCACATGTATGGATTTATAACTTCAGAATAGATAGATAGTTTTAGGAAGGTAAATCTTTGCATGGATCTGGAAAGCAAAGGACATACAAAGTACATACATACCAAGTACTTTCCTCAATGTACTCATGATTCCTAGGTTCCATGAATTTCTCCTTAATTTTTTTTCAATTAATTAATTTATTTTTGTCTGTGCTGTGTCTTCATTGCTGTTTGTGCAGGCTTTCTATAGTTGCCCCTAGCGGGGGTTACTCTTCCTTGTGGTGTGAGGGCTTCTCACTGGAGTGGCTTCTTTTGTTGGGGAGCACAGTTTCCAGAGCACGGGCTCAGTAGTTGTGGCACACGGGCTTAGTTACTCCGAGGCATGTGGGATCTTCCTGGACCAGGGATAGAACCTGTGTCCCCTGCATTGGCAGGCAGATTCTTATCCACTAGGCCACCAAGGAAGTCCCAATTTCTTTTAATTTTGTTTTATTTTCTATAAAGCACTTGAGTAAGTGAAAAGAAAAACCGTCTGCTTACTTGTCCATAATGTTACTTTTTCAGCCTAGGGTAACCAACCATGCTGGTTTGCCCAGAGGTATCCCAGTGAAAGCATTACAGATTTCATCTCCTGGAAAATTCCTCATTTCCATACAGATTGGGATAGTTGGTCACCCTAGTTATCGTTTGCTCTGTGAAGCCTTATATTCTAGCTGTGCCAAATCCTAGAGAATTCCAAACTCTCCTTCAAAGCTAAGTCTGCACACATGCATGGAAAAAGTGTAAGAGCACTGTGCAATCAAGTTTAAAACTTCTGTTTATATCACGTTTGCAAACATTCCATTGGCCAGTGCAAGTAATGTGGCCAGGCCCAATATCCATGGGATGAAAAAACATATCATGCCTCTACTCAGGATCCGCAAAGCCACACAGGAGAAGGTATCTGTACAGAAGTTGTGAGATACTGGGGACAATGGTGTAAATGTCTACACTGTTTTTCTCAAATCAGCCTGAGCATAGAGACTCTGCTCAGTGCCCAGGAAATGCCTCAGGCATTCAGTAACCATGTGGTCTTAGGCTAGTCACTTTACATCTTTGTATCTGAATGTTCTCATCTGTAAAATGGGGATGATAATGACCTATCTTTCATAGGATTGTCTAGGATCAGTTCAGTTGCTCAGTCATGTCCGACTCTTTGCGACCCTATGAATCGCAGCACTCCAGGCCTCCCTGTCCATCACCATCTCCTGGAGTTCACTCAGACTCATGTCCATAGTGTCGGTGATGCCATCCAGCCATCTCATGCTGGGTCGTCCCCTTCTCCTCCTGCCCCCAATCTCTCCCAGCAACAGAGTCTTTTCCAATGAGTNGTCATAACTTTTCTTCCAAGGAGTAAGCGTCTTTTAATTTCATGGCTGCAATCACCATCTGCAGTGATTTTGGAGCCCCCCAAAATAAAGTCTGATATTGTTTCTACTCTTTCCCCACCTATTTGCCATGAAGTGATGGGACCGGATGCCATGCATGATCTTAGTTTTCTGAATATTGAGCTTTAAGCCAACTTGTCTAGGATAGTAAATAAGATTATTCAGGTGAAGAGCTTAGCACTGTGCCTAGCATACTGCCTCACATCTCCTGGCATATAACAGGAAACAAGCAAATGTTTGCTGAATGAGTGAAGAGAGGAGAGCTAAGAAAGGAAAGAGCTAAGAAATACACAAAAATATATTCTAAAATGTTGGGACAGTATAAAAGATAGACTTGGAATTGGAAAAGTCAATTAGAAAA
Organism: Redunca redunca; assembly: GCA_006410935.1. Taxonomy (NCBI): domain Eukaryota; kingdom Metazoa; phylum Chordata; class Mammalia; order Artiodactyla; family Bovidae; genus Redunca; species Redunca redunca. The sequence continues at coordinate 1,685,218 of SJYQ01000113.1, read as the reverse complement.
GTAAATTACAGCTTAGTTGTGGTGAAACAGAACATATTGAATGTTTGCCCCTGGGTAGAATTAAGGTGCTTATCCAGATAATCAGACTCTATAATAAATCATTTCACTTAACAAAGAAAAGCTCTAAATATTGGGCAGGAATACCTGCTGTAGTAAATACTTCTAGTGCTTAGCTAGTGGTCAGTTCTCCGTGAGCTCAGCTTTGTCTCATCCTCACTTGGGCTGTTTACTGTAAACGTAAGTGATATGTTTTGTTTTGTTTTTTCTCTCTGAGAGCCTTTTACCAACATCATAGAAACAGACACCGGAACTAAGGGGAGTTCTTGCCCATGGGACACTCTCAGTTGGCGGGGTAAGAGTCCACAGACAAAGGCTTCAGCCTCCTATACATCAGGAGGTATTTCATAATCTGATCAGAAGTTTCCAGTAGAATTGAACGCCAGTTGTAGAAAGCATCCTGGTATTGGCTTTTTCTCTTTCCTCCTCTTCTCTCCTAATTCTTCATACTATTCCTAAATAAACTTACTGCATACTCTCTCGGGTTCAACTTTCAAGGAAATCCAAGCTAAGACATATATATTTTTGACCTCCTTTTTTTAATATCCCCAGTCTGCCCTCCCGAGTCTGTCTCATGCTTCCACCTGGAATAAACATTTCTATTTGGGAGGGAATGTTTATTCTGTCTATCCAACCGTACCAGTCAAGATTTCACTAAAGTTCAACTGACAGTATTTTGTATTACAAAAATGGAACAGTTTATTTTTGTTTTCAAAATATAAATTGAGTTAAAATATAAAAGGTACATTTGGAAATAATTTCTTCAAATTATAAAGGCATTTTGGAAATGCTGATGCTCTTTTCAAGAAGGTGTCTTCTCTCTGGTTAAAATTTAGCAGTCTATCTAATCACATTCATACCTTCCTGAAAACGTTGTTCCAGAGTGTAAGAAAAACACTTTAGTATTTTTCTGGCAAATTGTTGACCCTGAGGAATACATAGCTATGGAAAACACTACAATCAAATAATATTTCTTTCAATGGAATCCTTCCTGCAAGCATATTTCAATAATCTTTCTGGTGAAAGTTCAAAATTCTGTTTTTGGTTTTCATTGTGGACTTTGTATAATGGAAATTCTATAACTGTAAGCCAATCTGTGATGAATTCCTTATTGAATAAATGAGGAAACTGGGAAGGAAATTATTTCCTTGAGAAATGATCTTGAGAAGGAAATAATTTCCCAAAGCTCCTCAACTGACTGTCACCAGAATTCCAGAATTCCAGACTTTTAACTCTTTAGCTAGTTATATCTTCCATATTTTTCCGACTGACTTTTTCCCTTCAACAATCCCAATTTAAGACATCGCTGCATGAAAGGTCCATTCTCTTCATGGAATCATGCCTCCAGAACTCTGTATTGTGTTTATATCTTACTCTTAAGTCTCTCACTGACCTTTGGGATTTTTCAACTATTTTGCCCCCCAAGACCACACTCACCTGGGATCTTACACTTGATGCCATTTGGTCTTTCTGCATAGCATGCTCTGCTTTGCCTCCTGAAACTCGGGGCAGGCTTGGTGTCTTTGCACCTGAGTCTTTATGGGGGAGTTTGGACCCTGGATACCTTGTTTTTGAGATGAAATAATGAAACACTCTCATAATAAGAGTTTATGCACAAAATCATACTTACCAACTACCAAATAAAATGAAACAGTGAGGTTTCTTTTTCCTCCTTCAATATTTTGACACATTCTAACCTGAAACGCTTGATCAGATACCACTCTTAATTCGCTCTTCCTTTCTTCATTCCTGCCTGTAAACAAAGACTCTTCTCTAATTAAATGATGTAAAGAATATAATGGACACACTGCATGTCCCTTAATCTTCCTGTGCCCTCACCCTGGCTGTTTGTCTATAGAATGCCTGAATTCTGCTTTGCTCCTTTGTTAAGTGAGATGTCCATCTTTATTTACTGTTGCCAGTGGCTCTGATTGGGATAAAAGTTTGGGTAAAGCTAGGATGCTATATCAGGAAGCCTATGCCTGATCTGCATTTGGGCCATGTGTTCTAATAACCTTATAACAAAGGGGATGTTTTAAACTCTATCTTCTTAACTTATGCACTTATTAACTTGCTTCTAAAAAACTCCAACAAAATCTCCTAAATTCCCAACATACAAAATGAAGGAAGGGCTTTAAAATTTTTTTTTCTTAGCAACACAGAAACCTCAACAAAGACAATGGTCATGGGAATGACTAAGAAGAACAATAACTGGGTATTCCTAAATGTTCAATTGACCAAAAGTTTGGAAAAGTTACAGTATTCTGAGGGCTAAAGCTGTAATTGTTGTTGCTGTTGTTTAGTCACTAAGTTGTGTCTGACTCTTGTGTGACCCCATGGACTGTAGCCTGCCAGACTCCTCTGTCCAAAATTGGTTAAATGCAATTACCTAAGAGGAACAAGATCAAAATAATCCAGAAACTTCACTACCATAAGCTATTATTTCAGTACTTAATATTAAAAGATACCATGGTATGTAACAAAGCACTCATTAACCCAAAATGTTGCAAACATGTTAAAAAACATATTTTATTAATAAAGGGCTTTTTTATTTGTACCACATTTCTAAAAAATTCTCTTAGTTCTTTCAAAACTTCTTTGATTCTAGAAATTAGCAAATACAATATTTCTCCATATTTTAACACAGCCCTTTGATATCTGCAACTCATTTTGTAATATGAAACAACAGAGTTCCGGTCTTATGACGATCAAGTTTACTAATTATATGGATTGGTAGAAATGAAGTGGGTAGGGAGTGACTTGAATTCAGCTCATAGTTTATCTTGAACTAAGTAGACTTTCTGAGTGCACTTTAAAGTTTTCCAAACCTGTTGCCTCTTTGCTTGTTCGTTTTCATGCAGGTGTACTTTTATCACTTATTTAATCTAATCAAATTGTGGTAAGAGAATATAATCTATAATAACTTTTCATGGAGTTTGTCAAACCTCTTTTGTTAATAATTTTGTACATATTCCATGAGTACCTGTGAGTAGTAACTGAAAGATTTATATATTTTATTTCCTGGAT